>JAUZSX010307608.1:0-12513 GCA_034780655.1 Idiosepius hallami | reverse complement strand
TTAGCTCGGGAGAGCAGTTCATCTAGGTGAAGGGTAACACCGAATATATAAAGCTCGGGTAAGAGCACGTAAAAATGACCTTGTGCCAAACTTGGGGTTGCTCACCAAGTAAATATCATACTACGGTTCCGAAGTCTGATTGCCTATCCACTGTGCCACATCGATCGCCCCCTGAAAAGTTGTAACCAAGTGATTTCTGTATAATTTTGATAAAAAGCTTAGATCAGCCAAAGAACAAGTAAACTCTATTGTAAAGTCAATAAATTACTGAAAATAGTTTTTCCATAGATAAGGCTGCACAAAGTATTTTTTTTCTTCTGCTTCTATAATTGGAGATTATTGGTCACAAATTGACCTAAAAAATTGTGGATAGATCTATGAATATCTATTATTTTGAACAAGCATTTACCATCATCTCCCAGGTCAAGAAGTCAATAACATGACTGTCAGATTGATAGCTATTTACCCCAGTAACCAATCGAGGCCCATGTAAATCAATAAAAGTCATTTTGACCCTAAAAAAAGGCAAATAAAACCTCTTTGATAATGTTGCGTTGGGTTGTGTATTTATCTTTGTTAGTTGAAGTAACGTACAACGAAGGTGTGGTTTTATTTTATATAGAACTTTATTAACATATATACATAGGAGGAAAGATAAAATATATGTTGATATGGCTTACGCCATTGTGTTGAATACAGTATGTCTTGGGTGGTTTACACCAATAATCATACGCCATGATTTACTTGTTATGCATATGAAAGTAGTTTCATGATATCACTACAAATAACACAATATTAATAAAATGTTCAAGTAGTTATGGAATTCAACTCTAATCGCTGGGGTGTTTAACACCTCCACCAAAAAAAAAAACGAAACAAAAAACACCAACATTTATAACAACAGGCCACCAAATGTATAACACTAACTCCAACAGAGCTACTAGTACTCGTGATGTACAAAATAACGTAGCAGCACAATCAACACACACCACCAGTCCTCGGGAATTCTTTTACTTACTAATGAAGAAAATAGATATGTGTTATTTGTGAGCTTATTGTTATTTGTGAGCTTAAGATCAATGTCTCTGCAGGGGTTGCTTAGGGGGACATTCTGAGAGGATGTGGAGCATTGTCTGATTGACCTCATCATGTGGACAGTCAGTCCAGTCTTTTAAGCTCCTGTTGATTAGGTCATCCCCAGTCTTGGCGACCTTGGCTCACGCCCAATTGAGCATGGCCCAGTCTCTCAAGAGATATTCAAACAAACAGCCCTGTTCTGGAAGATATCAGAGAAAGCTTTGTTTGGATTGTCATTGTCAGAGCATCTCTAGTTTATAATTTGAAAGTTTGACATTGTTGTGCCATTGAACTCAAAAAAATTAATACCATGATTATGAAGCCTCATCCTAAAAATAAAAATGCAATTAAAAAATTAAAAAGAAAAAATCTTTTTTTAGAAACTAAAGAAGAAAAAAATCTATTATAGTTTTGTATCATAAGCAAATTTTCAAACTTTAATTATAAAAGTAAAAAAAAGGCGGGGCGGGGGGTAAACAATATTGGGAAGCCATCTTGTTTGATCATCTTTTCATGTACCATGAAATTGTTCCTGATTATTTTCTAAAATATAATTTTCTTAGGTATTCATTGTCTGAAACATACATCTTCCTATCAGACACAACTACTTCCTGTTATTATAAAAAAAAAAAAATTCTTAAGAATGGTAATTCCTTCAAGCTTGAATCGGATTGAAAAGGCAATTAAATTTTCAGATGGAAAAATAGAGTTTATTTCTTATTTTAGTAATTTTCTTATTTTTTAATTTATATTTTTGGTTTTTGTTTTTTTTTAGAAAAAAAAATGTTAAGAAATATTGCAGACAGTGGTGAAGCCACATTATAATCATCTGCTGTTTTATTTAAAAATGAAGGAGGAAAGAAAATCAAATTCAGAAAAGGTCTTTATAATGGCTTTGAAGTAGATTATAATATTAAAATGATAGATATTTCGAAATTATTGCTAGATTTGTTCCTTCTGTTTCAAACTTTTTGTTTTCTTACATTTTTTGTGCCTAACTTGTGCTCAGCCAAGTATTATATTTACTTGGTGGGCACCAACCTAAGTTTGGCACAAGGCCATTTTTACGTGCTCTTACCCAAGCTTTTTACATTCCCTTCACCTAGATGAGCTGCTCTCCCGAGTTAACGAGCCTCATCTACCCGAGGCTGCTAAAGTGAATGTTATTCCCAAGTAAATATATCCTGATCTAAGTGAAGGAAATCACTGACTACAAAAGCCCAGCATGTAAAAGTGGTCTTATGGCTAATTTGGGTTGGTTGGTGCTCAACCAAGTCAATATATCTTGGCAATGGATTCCAAAACTGCTGGACCAATTTTCTCAAAAATTCCTGCAGTTCCACAATGTTATACATTTATTCCCAGATATTTATCAACAGAAATTTACAGGAGGAAAGCAAAATAAACATTTCTAACATTTCAAAAAATGAAAATAAATAGTTTTTCGGAATCCTTGCAATCAAGTTTGATAATTTAAAGAACTATCTTTTGGACTGTTGTCCTACTCCTTATTATTTTTATGTACACTGTGTATATATAAATAATAAGGAGGAGGACAACAGTCCGAAAATAAATGTTTGCATTTTTAAGAAATGTTTACGCTGTTAAGGTAATAAGGGAAAGAATGTAAAATGCATGAATTAACTGAAATTATTAGTTTTGATTTTGTTTTCCATAATGATCTTTTGGGTAAGATGTACATGAATATATATATATATATATATATATATATTCTTTTAGAAGAAATGGTCCAATTTAAATAAAATTTAACATATTCTAACTTTGTACAATTGAAAGAATAGTTCAAAAGTTTTATAATAATAAAATACTTTGCCATTTTTTGGTCTAGAGAGTTGAAATTTGATACGTGAGGTATTCGGATCTGTTGATGAAATTTAATTTGGTTTTCAGTAAAAAAAAATAGGTACTAAGGGGTCAAATGCACGCCAACCCGACAGAAGACCAGGCAATAATGCTAGTAATAACTAATCTTAAGCTTAAATTAAATTGGTGAAAAAAATTATCTTATTTTTAATCCTATCTTATATTTGATGATTTTTTCTATTTAAAAAAAAAAACAATTCTGCTCTATTCTGCCCCACCCTGTTAATTTTTTACAATATGATAACGGCATTTTATAGACAAATACCAGGTACTATACCAGAGCAAGTAACAAACCTTCATGCGGTGCCCCTGCTACTCTTTTTGTGGAAACCCAATTGTTACACCATGCACATCACTGTGCAATATGAATGAATAGACAATCTAATTGTATGAAAAGAAAAATGGAGAATGAAATACATTTAAAATTGGGACAATTTATCAATGACCTCATCAATCTTTATGTCAGTTGATTAAATTTGAAATGAAATATGAAACTGAGCCAAAAAAAGAGAGTTGTCCTAATTTGATTCTTATTGTGATGAGGTTGTAAATGTCAATCACTTGCATTAAGAAGGATTTTCATTGGAAAAAAATAATATTTACAAGAAATATTACCAGAGAAGTCAATTTAGCCTAGTGAATAGACAGGCTGGCTTTAGAATCAATAGTATGCAAGTTCAAATCCAAGTCATTTCATTTGTGTTCATAATTGGACTAATACTCTTGAGAAGGTATAAATCCCCACATATTTTAAAATGAATTAGATCCACACCCACAACATGCCTGTCTGCCCTGTGGACAGTTAACTCACTTGGGGTACTCACTCCAATATGTAAAAATTATAAAATAAAATCTTTCTTTAAAGGTTAATATTTGTATTCCTTATTATTATTTTAAAAAGTCAAATATATAAATATTACAATATACCCAATTAGTTTATAGTCTTATTCATAGAACAATTCAAGTAAAAAGTAATGCTGTTTTCTACTTTCACTTTCATAGAACATATATATGTATATATATTTATTTCTTCTTGTCTGGACTTCTGATGATTTTTCATCCAAATTTAAGTGCATCAAAAACTGCATGAGATTCCGTGTTTATCGAAGAGCTATTTAGTTTCTTCAATAATACAAAGTAGTTCCTCGTCTGTTTTTTACCTGAAAAGAAAATGTTTCTTGCATTCAGAATTTATTTTCTTCATTGAAAAAAAAAAAAGTATTCTTAGTTTTTGGGTTGAGTTTTGAAATATTAAATTTTTTTTATTTTTATTTTTTTGTATCATTTACTTTCTTTGGTCGAATGAAAATCTGATTGAGTTCTGACCGATTTACAAAATGTGCGTTTGTCATTGGAGAATGGACTAAAAACAGGAATGAATGAAAAATAGAGACAAGCTGTAACGAATTAAAATAATAAAAAGGTGTCAAAAAATTTCAAAAGAGAAATTATTGATTTTGTTGTAAAACTATGAAAAAATTGAGAAATCTCAAAGGACAAGCATCAGCGCAAAACAAATGCAAAGTATTTCTTTTTATGAATATTTGAAACATTGTGATTTAACTCTTTTTGAACTGGTAAAAACAGATCTTATTTCAAGGGCCTTTATATTTGGTAGAAATTTATCAAAACTTATTTGGTATAACACCAAATGTTTTCAAAAGTCCCCAAATGATTAAAATTCTCGAAGTGATTAAGCATCCACGTGATGAAAAAAACCATGTGATTAAAAGTCTAGTGATTAATATTCAATGATGAATACTTTGGTGATGAAACGTTGAGTGATAAAAAGTCCTTACACTGTAAAGAAATGTAGATGAATCAATCTATTTATAGAGATGCATTTTTTTCCCCCCAATTATTGTTTACACCCCTAAAAAAAGGAACCAGTGCATTAGCAAGTGCAGCTGTGAATGCCTGTAATTAGGCACCTTTCAACCCCCATCCCCCAAAACACAGAACAGAAAATGATGTTCCAGCTATTTTCAGTTGATTTTCATTTCTGGTTTTCTTTTTCTTCTTCTTGTTTTGGGTCCTCAGGATAGAAATTACTTTTTAAAAAAAAGATGCAACTGGATTTGAATCCATCAAGGATCCACAAAGGAATCAATGAGAGAATTCAGCAGAGTCAGCAAAACAAATGTAGGATGGATGGAAAAAAAGGTCTCTCTCTCTCTCTCTCTCTACCTCCCATTCTTTTCCTCTCTCCCTCTCTCTTTCAATGGAGTCGTGGGGGAATAGAAAAAAAAATGACATCCATACATTTTTAAAAAATTAGTTTTCTCTTACACAACTTCTACAACACAGGAAAAAAAATTAAGGGGAAATAAGTGTTAATACACACACACACATCACAAACCTACAGAGAAATATTCAATCATTTTGGAAACACACGTACAAACACATATAGATACTCCCTAATTATTATACACTTTCAAATTACAAGGATCACAGAAACAGAGGTGCACAACCAACCTTATTAAGATTTGAACCTCTTACAAGCCAGATTAATGTTGACAGTATGTTCTCCTTCATCCAACACCTTGTACCACTGGGCCATGAATCTAGGGGACATTGGAAAGTGTCTTTTACAATTTATAGATTTAATATTCAGATAAGTTTATCTGTTGAGGTTTAAACAACATTAACATGTATTGTTTTGGTAAAGGTATGTGTGTACAATAATAATCAATGCTATAGATTTATATTAAATCATATTGATATAAAATCTTAGAATAACTTTCAAAATTTGATTAAAACTGGTTTCCATCATGTTAAATATATGCATAGACATAGAATTGCATAATAGATTTTATATGGCAGATTTTCCAAAATTAGTTTGGTTTTGTTTTGTTTTATGCCATATCAATCATTTTAGGTCATTGAATCCCGAAAACAATAAATTTTTGATATGTTTTTTTTTTGTTCACACATAGTTTATTTTAATAACACAATGTTCACTATTTAACATATAGCTGGAGTGAATGTAGGGACTTGTACATTTTCCAAGGGTATTAGTACAATTTTGAATGGAAATGGGACAATTAGGATTTGACCCGGTGTATTACTGTTCCTATGTCCTAGTGCCTACCCACTAGGCGAAGTGTCCAAAAGTAGTAATTTGGTAGGAATTTAAACTGCTATCTTCAGCCAATAGTTCACTTGAACTAGAGAGATTCACACTTCTATCTGGTACACTCTGAGTCATGAAGCATTTGTATCCATGGTTGTGGTTAATCACTCGACAATGGCGAGAGGATAAGTTAAGTCTGAACATGATGTTAGAACAAAAATAAGAGATGAGGACAACAATACGAAAGGAAGAAATTTTATTATTTGAATGATTTACATTTATTTTCTGCTTTTAAAGAAGAAAGGGAAATAAGAAATTTAGTTGCACTGTTTAGAGCACATCTGTGTGAGAACTGTATAAAAACAAAAAAAGGCATCCTACCAAAAAACAAAAAAAGGCCTTTGATTGTGACGTAGGCATCCATTGTCATGTACCGAACAAATCCCTCCAATTTCTCTAAGGACTCAAGAGACGCACCTGGACACAGATTAAATTTTCTTTTTCTTGATTTTTTGGTTAACAGAAGACAAATATGCATTGGTTTTTTTCCCCTTTGATGTTTAGAATAAAGGAAGAATTAGGTCTAACTTCAAACAAACAGCCGAAGCCAATTGTTCTATACCTGTAATGTGTATCATTATACCTTGAGGTCACAGAAGACATTTTATTAGCTTGTTAGCTGAAGTTAGCTGAAGAAGGCTTATTTATTCTTATAGCTAACAATTTGTTGGTATGTTATTCAGATTTCTTGATATATTTCTATTCATAAGAATGTAATGTCGGATATGACGTCCGGAGCAGGAGTATAAGTAGAACTTGCTGGTGCAAGTTCGGGATTTTTCAGTAAACACTAAAACGGCACTTTTTTTTTTATATCCGAATGAACGCTTAAACCATATTCATTTCAATTAGATTAAATATGCATTATAGGTCTTGTTTTATTAATACCGAAAACTTATATCTATTTTAAATAGATTGAATGCTTATAAACTAGAATAGGAAGTTCCTCGGTTGTAATTTAGAATTACTAAACCCAATTAAATCCTATAGTCATTGTTGAGGCAGTGAGAGTGGAGTAGTGATAAACGCTTGGACTATGGAATCATATTGCATTCACTTTCAGCCGTTTCAGACAGATGAGGTTTGTAAACTCTGGGGAGTAACTCGTCTAGGAGTAAAGATAAAACTCATTAAAAAAAACCTGGGTGGATGAGACCTGTTAACTCAGGTAAACTAAATCACTTAGGTGAAGGGTGACACTGATCACAAAAAGTCTCAACTTGCATTCAGAATCAGAGAAGCTATGAATATTCATATTATGGTTTTAGGAATGACTCACGAAACTGGAAATCGCCTCTGACTAAATAGTTGCCAGTCAGAGTGCTACCGGAAGTACCCTGAGTCCTACCACTATTGAGTGGAGGGGTGTCATACCAACACTTCAATAGAGAAATCTTTATCAAAAATGATTATTTGTGGCATTAAATGATTGGGTTGGGTAAGAGCAACGGCAACGGTGGAGCATTGGTAAAGGCTCGGGCTCTGAAATCGTATTACGCGAGTTCAAATCCCAGTTAAAACCATTATATTCGCCTTTAGCTGCCTCGGGCATATGGGGCTTGTTAACTCAGGAGAGCAGCTCATCTAGGTGATGGGTAACACCGAATATAAAAAGCCCGGGTATGAGCACGTAAAATAGCCTCGTGCCAAACTTGGTTGGTGCTCACCAAGTAGATATGATATAAGAGCAACATTTAACATTGATTACAAAAGCCTAAAAATATAATGAGACCCTAAAAATAGCCTTGTGCTTCTATTTGGGTTTGTGCTTGGCCAAGTAGATATATTCTACCATATCCCATATAGTTTTAAACTTGAAATAAGTTTATTTAAAATATTTATCTTCTTTTTTTTTAAATGTAGAAATAAAAAGGATTATTAAGCAAAACTTTTAAGTAAAAGACCTAAGATGAATTGTTTATTCACATAGACTTTAACAAGTGACGACCTACCTTATTCTCTATCAGTGTGTTCTTTTATGGAGAGTTAGAGAGATTGATTTTGCCATATTTATTTTGATCAATTCCTCTAGATTTTGGTTTCCGTTTGTTTTCAAGTTGTATATCTTAATACCTTAGGCTTCGTTGGACAACTTTTTTCTAAAATATTTATCATTTATTGGTTTTTGTATATCAAGAGCGAAAAAAAAAACCTTTAAAAAAAAATGTCAGACATTCTCCCTAAAGTTTGATTATAGTATCTCTGTCATCAGTATCAGCTGCCATGCTCA
Source organism: Idiosepius hallami (assembly GCA_034780655.1). Taxonomy (NCBI): domain Eukaryota; kingdom Metazoa; phylum Mollusca; class Cephalopoda; family Idiosepiidae; genus Idiosepius; species Idiosepius hallami. The sequence goes on along the minus strand of JAUZSX010307608.1, from coordinate 4,189 downwards.
AGATAAAAACTAATACAACGAGTCTTGGTAACCTATTTTCTCCATAAAAACAGTAAATTCAATAAGCTACACTTTTTTTTAATTTTTAAACATTTACTGATATTATTTGACGCAGATTTATGGAGAGAAACAGAAAAATAAAACAAGCTTTTAATTTTTCAAGGCCAAAAAAAAAGGGGAAAGAAAAGAAACTGACCAACAGACACTGAATGTTTTCGAAGGATTCTTTAATTTTTGATGGGCTTCTTCACTTAAGAATATTTGAAGGAGCCAATTTTTATCTATTGCAAGATTTTCTTTTTCTTTTTTCTTTCAACGGCGGATGTAGCAGATGATGACAATGACACAACGATACTGAAGGTGGGTGAAGGCTGCAACAGCGGACGGCCTCCAGTTGTCGTCGTTTTCCATTCCATTGGAACAAGGCCCTCCTCTGCCAAGGGGCCGTGTGGTGGCTGAAGGTGCATCAGTTTTGCCATGTTAAAAGACATGAAGTGCAGGCATCCTCCCGAGAGGGAACCCATCCTACAATCAGGTCGAGGATCAGTCTCTATGAAGCATGATCTCCCAGTTGCATAGTGAGGGTTAATCACCTGAAGTCCCACAGGGACCAAGACGGAAAACAGTCATACTCAATCATGAGTGACAGCTGAGGATTGTGAGATTTCTTTATAAGACTAGATGTTATAGTCCTGAAATGAACAGCACAACAGCTGAACCATCTTCCTGCGTGGAACTTGACACTGATGATCATGCAATGCGATGCAACCAACCTGATACATCGTGACTTGTTTGCCTTGACATCATTGGGTGTTTTGGCCATTTTTATCTTACAAGAAACCCTCTGCCAAGGTTGGCTCACCTCAGACTGATCAGACCTATGTTAATAGATCCACATGGTCCCTTGGCAGCCCACGTTGAGTCCCTGTGTTTTAGCCACAACCAGTGACATCCCTGCTCTGCTGCAGTGGCAAGATCTTTCATTGTCTTTTGTTGGATCTGTGCCTTGATGCCCACCACCTTTAAAGAAAAAAAAAAGAGACTGAAAAAAATAGTATTATTTATTTTTTCCTTTAATACATCAGTTAATTCACATATACTTTCTATAAAAAAATGAAGAAATAATTTTTGTTTTTGAAGGTATAAAATTTATTTTAGTTTTATATCTATATACTTATTAAAAAAAATACAGATCAACGTGTTTGTATGAGACCCAACATCCTCTAACTCTTTAGAAAATAAAACCACAATTGTTATTTTAAAAAAAAATTTGTTTTACATTAGAGCTCTTGAAAAAAAGGAACTACATTAATTATTTTTAAAAAATGATTCAGACCAATAAAATTGCATATGTACAGTAGTGTCTTTCTCTACAATAGGCTACTTGATCTACCTTAGAGAAAAACATTAGAAATGAATTTATGATAAAAAAAAGCATTAGAAATGAGTATAAAAATGAATTAAATACTTTTCTATATATTATGCTTCCTTAATTACCTTAGTGGTGAGTCCCTATATATATTAATTATAAAGATATTTAAATGTTCACTCATCTAACTTCTGACCAGGCTTAACATTGCTTAACTTTGATGATCTGACCAGAACAGATGTTTCCAACACAACTTGATCATATTGAATATTATATTTACTTGGTGAGCAGCCCCAACCAAGTTTGACCGTATTGTATGTAATGGGTGTATATTGTATTGTTCCGAGAGATGTTGGTGCTAGTGGTATAATGAGGAAGATTTAAAAAAATTATCAATTCAAATCAAAAGCTTTCTGCTGCTTTAATATTTATCAATTCTAACAATAAGCCACCCATAAAATCCAAATCATTGAGTTTGTAGCAAGGAATTCCATTATTTGGGTTTGGGTTGAAGATGGAATTCTAAAAAGCAGCAATTTTTTTTGTATTCGGTTGGCAACTAAGTTCCTGCCATTTTTGTTTAAATTTCTTCTCCCTCTCTCTCTTTCCATCTTTTATACCCTCTTTCTCTTTTTCCCTCTCTCTTTTTTATTTATTTTTTGAAACACACACACACTGTAATTCTGTATTACACACACTCCTTTCTTTTGTTTTTTCACACTGTCTCTTACACACTCTACTCTCTCTCTCTCTCATACACTCTGTATCACACATACTTTCTCTCTCAGATGCATACACTCTCTCTTACACACACACCATCTCATACACACTCATACATACACACACACTCTCTCTGACATGCACACTCTCTCTCACTGAGAAAGAGAGATTATAAATAAAAATAAATTATTTGTATGCTGAGTCTTGTAACCACATCACCAGTAATCTTTGCCTTCCATAGTTATTGCACCAGGTCAAAGTTAATCAACAGAAGACATCAAGAGGTGAAGTTGGCTTAAATGTAACGAGAAAACAACAAAAACTACCAAGATGAAGTCAAAAGTCTGCCATAAAGTTAATTCTCAGATCATGAAGCATCGTCTCTGAATAAATAATAATCAAAATCAAAATAACTTCAATAGTGAGAAGCTGTAGAGTGACTGCCTTAGATATGCCAAGAGCACTTATTTTTCATAAACATTATTTTGTACTCACATAGTCTTTTGAATACCACAATTTTAATTATTCATTTCATAGCTGGAGGAAATGTGGGGATTCTTACCTTTCCCAATAGTATTAGTAAATATTGATTTGACTTGAATCGTAATGTATGAGTTAAAATCCTAGTTGTTTCATATTCATTCATGATTGGGAAAAATATGAATCCCCACATTTCCTTGAGCTATCGGTTAAATAGTCCACATTGTATTGGCAGAAAAAAATTATTGTTCTCGGCATTAAATGACCTAATAAGCTATTTATGCTATAAAAAAAACAAAACTAAACAAAATAAAAGTTGATAAGCAGGATTTACAAAGGAAGAACAACAAATCTTGGTCAAAAACGCGATGTCATAGACAATAACTTTGGAGAGCCATGATTACTGAGAATACGGTTAAAAGACTTAACATTTCCTATCTTAGGTTGCGGTTGATTACCTGAAGATGGCCAAAGGTAAAGTTTGTTTAAACATTATCAGAAAACAACAAAAACTAACCAAGGTGCGGACAAAAGTCTGCAATAAAGTTAATTCTCAGATTATCAAGCCTTGTCTTTAAATAAGAAATAAAAAAACAAATTATGTTTAAAAGAAAAGTTGAAAATGAATCGATTAAACAATTTCTTTATTTGCGTTATCAGAAAAAAAAAAATCACTTTGTGATTTTTATTTTCTCTTCTTTCACTTGATCAAAGATTTGCCGATTGGTTCAAATAGAATATTTTCTTCATATCTACCCTATACAAAATGGTAATTATATGCAAATTATATGTAAATTATACATTGAATGGGTTCCAATTTTCCTTCAAAATCCTCACAAACATATATATATGAAAGATCTTACGAGTTAGATCTTAAAAGAAGTGTTATTGTAGAGATATTGGAAAAATTGTTTCTTTTATGTCTGTGATATGAATATAAGAGATAGTTGAATATATTGACAAAATACTTCTACTCGATCATGTGTTGTTGCAAAAATTGATAACCTTGTCTCAATAAAGTCGGCTTTTCCTCTAAAACATTTTTTTAAGAGAAAATCCTGTCTAGTGAGAGACTGCAGTTGCCTGTGGCCACTTTTTGGATGCTTAAGGGCATTTGCTTTTTTTGTTTAGGTATTTCATTGCAAATTTCCTTACGTTAAATTCATAATAGCAAGTTAGGCGTTCACACCTTGCCTAGTGGGTAGGTAATTGGACTTTGGAATCATAATACGCAAATTCAAACCCTAGACGTTCAATTTGCATTCCTAATTGGACTAATACCCACCTTCCTTCCAGCTATGGGTTGAATAGTGCACATTGTGTTATTCAAAAAACTATGTGTTAACAAAAATGAATGTTTTCAGCATTAAATAACCTAAAAAGGTTTATATACTGTAAAACAAAAACTGCCTCACCCTTGCTGCACAGTATTGATTGGTATATTTACTTGGTCAAGCATCAAACTAAGTTAGGCACAAGGCCATTTTTATGTACTCATCATAACTGGTCTTTTGTAATCAGTGTTGCCCTTCACCTAGATGACAATATGATATTTACTTGGTGAGCACTCCCAAGTTTGGCACAAGGCCATTTTTACGTGCTCTTACCCGGGCTTTATAT
>JAUZSX010307597.1:0-12515 GCA_034780655.1 Idiosepius hallami | reverse complement strand
GTGTCCCATCTAAATAAATAAATCTAGATAAATGCAATGGTTTTAACTGGGATTTGAACTCGTATTACACGATATCAAAGTCAAAGCTTACCAATGCTCCACCATTGCAGCTCTGTAATTGTAAGTTGTTGTTACTATAAAAAATTACAATTATAATCTTACAAAGATTTTTACTTAATGTCATAAATTTGTCTATCTAGCAATCTATTTCAGTCTATCTCTCTGTCTATATCATTCTGTTCACATCTATCAATTTATCTATCTATCTATCTATCTTTTTATCTGTTTGTTTATGTGTTTAGCAATCTGTTTCAGTCTATAATAAGCAAAAAATGACCAAAAAATGTTTCCAATGCCACTTGACCATATAAGACTAAGGGTACATCAACCCAGTGGTTTAACTGTGCCCCCAGACACTAACCTGGGTATTTCCTGTCCCAGCACAAGATACAGTACCTGGTATTCTTAAATGGTCACCCATCGAACTACTGACCAGGCTCAACGTTGCCTAACTTCAGTGATCTGACAGGAACCGGTGTCTCCAATGCCACTTGACCGTATGTTCTTCCATATATGGCATTTAACTGTAAATAATTGAGAAGAGGGGGGCCGATTACATTTTTGGTCCAAGAGCCCATAATACTATCCATCTGTCCCTAAATCTGGATAACCTGAATAAACAAATAACAAAGATTTATCTCATAAATTCAGATACTCCTCATCCATTGTAAAGATGAGAGTAAAAATCCAAATATCTTGAATAAAGATAATAATCCAGACTGATCTTATAAATTCAGATAATGTCACTTTTTTTAAACTTGATGTCTGGAAATGATTAAATCAACAATTTATGGCCCATCCTACCCAGAGTTAAGTCTTAGTAGATACCATCTACTTTGATATACTTCAATAACTTTTCAAACCACTACTTGAACTTAATTGATAAAATCTATAAGATTTATCAATCTATTTATGATAATTATCAATAAATAGGAAAATTCTATTAGTATTTTTTAACTACTGATATTTTTTTTCTATAGTTAATTGTTATGTACTAAAACTGTAATCATAAGTTATAAGTTTATATCTATTCTGTCAAGCACCAACCCAAGTTAGGCACAAGGCTATTTTTATAATACTCATTATATCCTTGGGCTTTTGCATTCAGTTTTGTCCTTCTCTTAGATGAGTTACTCTCTAAAGGCGTGTCCCATCTAAATAAATAAATCTAGATAAATGCAATGGTTTTAACTGGGATTTGAACTCGTATTACACGATATCAGAGACAAAGCTTACCAATGCTCCACAATTGCAGCTCTGTAATTGTAAGTTGTTGTTACTATAAAAAATTACAAATATAATCTTACATAGATTTTTACTTAATGTCATAAATTTGTCTTTCTAGCAATCTATTTCAGTCTATCTCTCTATCTATATCATTCTGTTCACATCTATCTATTTATCTATCTATCTTTTTATCTGTTTGTCTATGTGTTTAGCAATCTGTTTCAGTCTATAATAAGCAAAAAATGGCCAAAACATTTACTAAAAAAAAAGGCCAAATTACAATTTTTATATCTATTTATACCAAATGGAAAAATAAGATAAAAACACTTAAATTGATTTTTTCAATGTTTTGTTATATTTTTTTCCAGAATCATAAGTCTTTTTCCATTTAGGCATTAAAAACGTTTGCGTTTTAAGCAAATTTAAAAGGTATTAATCCAAAATTATCAAAATGATTCCGAGCTATAAATTTATTTATTGAAGGTTAAAAATAACTAGGTTAAGAAGTTGACAATAATTAAATAATAAAAAGTAAAACTGTAAAATTAAAAAAAAAAAAGAAGAAGCCTAAATACCTTTGGATCCTGACGCAGCAAAATAACCAACTAGTCAACAAAGTCATTCAATAAGAAGACGATACTAGTGCCAAAATATCAGTATACCTTCTTTTGCCTTAGGTTGCTAGGGCTGATATATTGGCCATTTAGGGTCTAAATAGTTAAGGCTATATCTGAAACAAGCCAAAATATAAATTTTGAGGCCAAACTGCTGTCAAAAAGGCAAACTTATTCAAATTTGACCATAAAAGGGCCAATCTGGCAATCACTATGAAGTTCATATTCCAGTGTGCTCAATGGTTGAGCTAGCTAAACCTGCAGAGGTCAGTATGCCAAAACACACACACACACACACAGACACACACGCACACACACACACAATTTGGCAACCCTGATTAAGGTCAGCTTTTGTTTTTTGTTTTATTTTTGTTTTTGTGGTGTTGGTATCTGTAATTTTATCTTTTCATGTTTATACAAATCATTCCTATCTTTTTTTTTCTTATTCCTATAAAATAAGAAAATTCAAATTACTAACAAATGTATTTTATTTCCTTCATGTGCAGACTGATCTGACACACTTTCTGATTTGTCTCTTAATTGTTCTGTAACTGATATACAATGACTAAAAGACAAGTCATTTACCCATTGTTACAAGTCTACAGCAGCAGAGCTGGTCTTAGTTAATTGGAGGCCCTGAAGTGAATTTAGTGGACCCAAATGAAATAGAAAATTTAAATAAGGAAAAATACAAATATGTAATCCAATAAAAACTGCCATTATTTATATCTAAATCAACAAATAACTAAAATTTATGTGAACCTATTTGTGCAGATGTCATAATTCTTCAACAAAAATCAGCTTTTTGTGAGAAACATTGGAAGTTTCTCGAAGAGTTGATTCTAAATTTCTTAGAAATCCTTCATTCCCCATCCAATTTAAGTTTCTTGATTCTGTCTTTCTCTGATTTCTAAGAAAAAAATTCAAGTTTTGACTTTGGTTGTAGTTCACTCTTTAAATATAGAAAGTTTTTTTCTTATGATTCCTGTGCGAAGCCTCCAAACCAATCGGAGTCCCTAGGCGGTTGCCTTGTTTGCCTATCCCTAAGGCCAGCCCTGACAGCAGGTGGTAGAAGGTTCACTCTCTTAGAAGATCTAAAAATTAAATTTGGGCAAGGGTGGGGCTTGGGTTGAAGGTAAAAAGCTGTAGGAGTGAACCCTAATGACCCTGTATTTTAGTTCTAGAGAATCATGTCAAAAATAATACTACCCATACAAGACTAGTCCTGGGAAAAAATAGCATTGCCCTTGCACCTAAAGAGAATATAACTTTAGTGGGTTCAAAGTTTAGTTTATGATCCCCTAAACACAGTTTAACATGTTAACAAAAATATAACTTACTTGGACTTTTGTTAACATGCAGAACCATGTTTAGGGGACTCTAAGCTACACACTGAACCCAATAAAGTTAAATTCTCTTTGGGTACAAGAGCAATGCCATTTTTTCATGGACTATCTGTTCTTCTCCTTATCATAGATGTCCCATACTTCAGTCCAAGAACTGCTATGTCTGAATCCACTTCTCTCTCTCTTTCTCTGTCTCTCTCTCTCTCTCTGATCAATCCTTGACCAATGAGAACAAAGAGAATTCAGTAGCCCAGCTAGCAGACCAGCCAGTAAGATGTGTACTCTCAGTGGACGGTTCTGCTAGAAGCATGTGGTACTCAGACCAGTATGTAAAGAAAAATCAAATATTACAAAGTGTTAGACTCATTATTATTAATCCTGATATGTATGAAGTGAATCCAAAGATATTAATAGTTTTGGTATTAATCCAAGATGGCGATTACTCAAAGAATTTTGTTGAATAAAAATCTACGTGTGTTCCAATTTTAGCTTCTTCTTCTACATTTGAATTTTATGGTGCCTTATTTAAAATCTTGTGATGGTAGCATGAAGCTTTCTGATTGGTTAATTAAAGGACTATTCCACTATTTAAGTCTCCCCACAAATATGGACGATCATACACTTAAAGAAGAAGAAAGAAAAAAAGAGGGGGAGGTTTGGTCTCAATAGACCAAAATTAATTCAACACAAAGGTTTCCAGCTTCCTTTTCAAGCAAAGGCTGATACTTGCCCCTTTTAGAAGACATGTTATCTAACCTGCAATAACAAGTAATTCTTGATGAATTATTTATTAACTTGTGGTAGACTCGCTAGTATGACAATGAATGGTTAGATTTGTAAATAACGATCAACATTTCTGAATGATGATACAAAATTTTTAATTATAAATGAAACAATTTTAAATAATGATAAACTATTCTAAATTATGATCAGTGCTGTGCTTAGATAGCTGCCCCATCGCAAAATTTGCCTTGCGGCCCCTTTACCCTAAAAGAAGGCAAGTTTCCCCCCCACTCAATATACTGGAGCCTTTAACTGTATATACATACATATACAAATGTATATAGAAAGAGAGACAGGCGGAAAGTAAGATGGATTGATAGTTGTATATTTTATGTTTGATAATGATTTTCTAAATAATCCTAAAAATGAATTATTTGGGTAATTTTTTGCATTACAATTAGTGAAGCCATAGAGCCTTGCAGCCCTTAGGGAGCTTGCGCCCTACCCTGCAATTGCGGGGTCTGTGGAGTTGCACTAAGCACAGCCCTGATTATGATAAACAATCTTAAATAACAATGGACAATTCTAAATTATGATATTTTAAAATATGATAGACTATTCTAGATTATGATAAACAGTCTTTGTCGATTTCATTTTCTATTTAAAAAAAGGTGATGAAGGTTGGATTTTACAATCTTATAAATCGAATTATTTCTCTTTCTTCTGTTCTTCCATAATCGGGTTGGTAAAGAATTTTAATCATTATTATGTAATAATGGATGAAGACAACCCTTCGCTAAATGTAACAATTTTGAAATAGATCCAGAAGTCAAATAGGTTTAGAAGTTAAAATCAGTGTTCGAGAATAATTAGCTGCCGAGATATTACAAACGCACATATTATGGTAGCCATTTTGAATTCCAATATGGCTTCCAAATACACATCTCAGGAGCAAATGCAAACAGTAGTTCTCTGATTCCTTAGACCATAAGCTTTCCAAAAATGTATTGTTTTACAAATCTTCAACAAGTTTCCAAAAAATTTCATATTAAACCTGATTATTAGTCTAATGTATTAATAATTAATTTAATAAATTAAACTGTAATTTAATTTAATATTGCTTGCTTCGTTCATTCTACCTAGGGCAGTAGTGGTTCAGGGGTTCCCAACCTTTTCATGACACTTGTGTTGGTTGCACCCCTAAAATATTTCAATAGGTTCTCATTCCACCCCTTACACTAATGATTTATTGGCTGTATTCTAAATAAAAGACAAAAAAAAATCCTGCCTTGCACCCTTAAGAGGTGTGAGCACCCCTGGTTGGGAAACCTTTACTTAAGGCGATACGGAATCACTTTGTTTTTGTAGTGTTATTGTTTGTGTGGGACGCCGGAACAAGATTAAGAAGGGACTTTGGCGTCAGGGGAGAGGGACGACACCGGAGACCACGTGACAGTGCAGAGTGAAAAAGAGAGGACAGAGTGAACGAGGGAGGTGGAGGAGGAAGGAGTGTCTCTCTGTCGCGGCGGTCGTGAAGATGGGAGAGGGCCGGCGGGCCGACCGGCCGAGCTGTTACTGTGAACTGAACTGTTTGAGACAATATGTCTACTCATGTGTTTGTACCATTTTGTACCGTTCGTAATGTCTTCATTTATCCGTAATACATGTTTGTTTGTTCTTGCAACGAGCCGTTGTTGTTATTTTGTTTTCCTCCTGTGACAGAGTTCAGGTCGAACTCCCTCCAGTCAATTACAGTTTAAAAACCTAGTGTTTAGTGAATTGAAGAGAGAAGACTAGGGCAAAAGCACCACAAGGTTTCTCAAAGTGTTTGTGGCATTAAATCTTCTCCCTGTACTTTACATTTTTTTAAATCTTTATTCAACTTTTTTGTACTCATTTCATAAAAATATTACAAACCAGCCAAAGAAAGTAAAAAGAAAGAACACAAAATGTTCCAGATTTTAAAATTCTACCAAAAATCAAAGAATCATCCAATCAAAATGAGTTTTTAATAATTCTTTATTGGAGAATGGCCCCTAGAAGCATTTATTTTCTTTAAAACTTTTTATAAATCATTATTTTTTTTCATTAATATTTAAATGTATAAATATTTTCCTTTCCCCACACTTCTGTAGGAAATGATTTTTGTTTTGGAAATTCAATCAATTTCATTTAATATCCTTTAAAAATATTTAAAATGTGTATTTTTATGCAAAATTGAAACATTTTAAATTTTAAACTTTTCAAATTAGAAAAAGTTTTATCTATATACTTATGAAGAACCATATCCATGTTTGCATGAGACCCTATATCCTATGTATATAGACCCTTAGAAATCAAAATAGATATTTAACAAAAGAATAAATAATAAGAAACCAGACTGTTTATACGTAGAGCTCCTTATAATAAGAAACTATAATAGTTGTATAAAAAATTATTTAGACCACTAAATTTGCATATGTATGGGACTGCCATATAGAATAGGCTTTGTTAAATATCTTAGACAAAAGCTTTAGAATTGAAGTATAAAAAAAATGCCTTAGAAAAGAATTTAGTATGAAAAAAAGCATAAGAAATTAATTTAATATAAAAAAGTATTAACCACTTTCCTATATATAAGGGGCTTCCTTAATTAACTTAACGGCAAGTCCTCATCACCCGAGCAAAGTCAGGCAACAATTTTAGTATTATTCTATTTTTAATAAAAAAATAAACATTTTGAGAAAACAAGTTCAGAAATATTGGATTTTAATTTCAAAAAATTATTTGGCTTTTGGGCTTTATTAGTCAAACACAAACCAACGTTAGGCACAAGGCCATCTTTATCTCCCCATTATATCCCTGGGCTTTTGTAATCAGTGTTACCCTTCACCTAGATGAGTCTATATGAACTTGGTCGAACACAAACCCAAGTTAGGCACAAAGCCATTTTTACATACCCATTATATTTCAGGGCTTGGTGTTAGCCTTCACCTAGATGAGTTACTCTTCCGAGTTAACAAGCCCATCTGACCGAGGCAGCCATAAGTAGAATGCTTTTGACTGGGATTTGAACTCATGTACTACGATTCCAAAGCCCAAGCTTTTACCACTTCTGAAAATGAATGTTATGGTTTTGTCTGGGATTTGAACTCTCATAATATGATTCCAGTGTCTGAGCTTAATGATCCACCTTCGCTTGGGCAATATATCTTAGGAATATTGTCTTTATAATCATCTCTCTCTAGTTCACACTGTGTTCATTTTAACCCAGTTCCCACACTCAAAACCCAAACACACAGGTGAAAATTACCTCACTGCATACAACAGTCATGAGAACTCTGTCTTTGCCTGACTCAGGGCTTGGGGCACCCTGGCACAGGATTGTCATTGAGGGAGAGAGGAAGCCTGAGCAATGAGAGCAATGAAAAGAAGAATAGGCTTCCTACCCCTACACACCCGCACACACACACACACACACTGACTGAAGAAGATCAAACGGGTAAGTACTGACTTACTGGGAGTAAATAACCAATTACTTACCTTAACAAACCTCAACATGCTCTCTCTCTCTCTCTCCTTTTCTCTCTCTCTCTGTTTGTCTCTCTCTCTCTCCCTTTCTTTTTTTATTTTTTCCTTTTCTGCATGTAAGAGATACTTTAAGACAAGTAGCAGTTTAATGCGTTCGCATTTTACGGTTCATTAAAAAGATGGATTATTCCTTGAGCTGTGACAATATTCTTTTTAAAATATGCTTTATATTCTTTTTTTTTTTAAGAATATGATTTTTGAAAAAAGAATATTCTTTTTAAAAAAAGAATATTCTGTATACAAAGAATATACTTACAGAAAAAGAATATTCTTGTCAGAGTCCACATTATTTCAGACTTTATTTTAAAGAGGAAAACAAAAAAAAATTTGGTAATAATAATAATAACTAAATGAAATAAAGGTAATTAGTTAGCAATTACTTAAAACACCAAAATAAAACACTAATTCAAAACAAACAATATTTTGTTTTTTAAAAAATTAAATAAAACTACAAATGCAGACTAGAGACCTGACAAGTGAAATACTACTACTACTAATAATAATAATAATACGGCCACTGTAGCTGCTACTGCTACTAGTTATTGGATTTTAATACTGTTGTTATTTTGGATAAATTACTACGACAACTGAATTCATTTTACTGATGTTCAGCCTTTTTACCAAGGACAAGGGGCCTCTCAGCAACCTAGAGTTATTATCATAACCCATAGCTTCTCTTAATAGATTCATCCAGCAAACAAGTAAATTCACAAAAAGACTGTTTTTGTCCAATGCACCAAACCAACATTGACAGTTCTGGGCAATTTTGAAACATTTCCAACAGACAAAATATTAGCAAAAGCAAAAACAATGAAAATATTTTTTTCCAAAAGAGTTTCTGTTTAAAAATCTAACAAAAACAACAAAAAAACTGGAACTATCCGATCAATATGAAATTTCCACCGATTATTCATTGAAAAATTAACTTTATAAAAGATTCAATGATTGTTCTTTATTTTCTTTGTAATTCCCTTTTTTTTAATTCACTCAAATATACTTTCCCACAAGGCCCATGTTTCCCAAAGTAGGCTTTACCGTTGTCCCCTTAGGGGCAGTAGGGGAGGGGGGACTAACGTAATTAGGGTCAGTTGAGGAGGGCGGTAATGGGATATAGTAGATAAAATATTTGTTATCTCTATTAGTTGTAAATCCTGTAAAGATTGTGCCTGTAGACAGACAGCATATTAAATGCACTATTTAAATAAATATATATATTCACACTTCTGTGTGTGTGTGAATCTTGTGCCAAACTTGGTTGCTGAGTGCTCTGTGCGCTGCTGCTGTTCGCTGTTCACCAAGTATAGAGAGATAGAGAGTATATAAAACAGGCAAGTTAATCTACGCTAAAGAGTGAATGAATGAACACATATTTGAAAGTGTGTTTATGTAAATTATAAGTGCATTTTGAATACAATACAGTTATGTTCACGCATGTTCACATCTATCACTAAATGGAAAAAAAGTTTGTGTTTTTATAGGGTAGGGTTGCTAGGAGTCTGTCTTAAGGGCAAGGGATGCAAGTTTTAAAAAAAGTTTGGGAAAGCCTGCAAAATAGTGAATGCTGAGTCTGAAATAACATCATCAGTTGACATAGGCTGACAATAATGTAAGTTTAAGTTGTAACTAACATTGGTATATCCATTCAAGACATTGTGTAACTTTCTGTGGGTAACAGCGTAAACAACGACGAACATTACAGGTCAATTAAGATTTGAACTTGCGTATGATTTCAAACGCTATTCTTTGTCTCTTAACACCACAGGCAGCATTGCAATTTCTGCTCTATTTCACCCTACTACACATTCATTATTGCTAAATTGGATTGAATCTGTCCGTGTCGACATTTGAATACCAAAATGCATGTTCGAAAAGATTGGTAAAATTGAAATAGGCGAAAAATAAAATAATATACAGATTTTATCGACCAAATTTATTAGAAGAAAAAACTTTTTTTATTTATTTTTTTTCCTTCCCCAAAAAAAAAAAAAAAATATGCATAAACTATTATGAAAATCATTAACGAATAAATAAAAAGTAAATCTTATTTAAAAAGATCTTTTTTTTTTAAGAATTAAAAAGTTGGGGTAGGAATTGTAAGGAATTCTGCATTTTCTTAAAACTTCTATAAAATGTTAACATTATATCGAATCAATTCTGCTAAGTGCACATGAATGAAGTGCAGGCAGCAAAATTTAAATTTCAAGAAAAAAACCAAACCATATTAAGCTTCAATGCATCATTGCATCATTGAAATTGAACAAATTTTATCTCATTCACTTTTGGTCTGTACCAATCTTTCCCGTTTTTTTGGTATGTTATTGATTGATTGTGATTTATTTACTGTAGACAGCACAACAAAACTGAATGAATGAAATGACTGCACTAATCGAAACAACAATTTAAAAGTTTATGGCTTGTTTTTTTTTGTGTAAACAAAAACCAATGATGAAAAGTCTGTGTACACTTTACACTACACTACCAAACAGAAACAACAGACAGCACACACACCACCACACCAGACCACACCACCAGTCACCACACCACCAACCACCACGACCACAATTACACTCTCAACTAATTCCTCTAACATATTTAATAATCACAAGACCCATTATGAACAGTTTACCGACTTCTCATCACTCAACGATTCATCACTAGACTTTTAATCACGTGCTTTTTAATCACCCCCAACATCGACAACTTTCATCACCCCCAAAGAAAAAAAATACATTTATTCATGTAATAATATTAATTATTTAATTATGTTAATTACGTTAAATTTTTAGCACCTTTAATAATTTGGTTTTTTTTTTAAGGGAGATTATTAAACTCTATAAAGTGAATATCATCCTCGTTTTTCAAACTTAAAAAAAAAAAAAAATTTATTTCAATTACATTTTTTTCTATTTTTATATTAAAAAATCTAAATCTTCTCCAAATAATTTCATTTTATTTTAACTAGCAAATATTTCAGAACTTAAATTTAAAAATAAAGTCTATGTGATGAGAAGTCCAAGTGATGAAAAGGCTCGGATTGATGAATTGTCAACAGAATGAAAAGACGTGATGAAAAGTCTAGTGTAGTCGGGTGATATGAACGCACTTGTGAAGAAGTTCTATAATCCAACAAATTTGAACATGTACCAACTCCTCACATTCAACACCCAACACACTAAATAATGTTAAAACACAATACAACAGCGCTTAAACATCACACACATGTAACATGATAATGAAAAACAGTAACAAACTCGAATATCAATTTGTGTAAACAAAAAACAAGGCATAAACTTTTAAATTGTTTCTTTGATTCTCGCTTACTGGAAGCAGCCTTGGTGCACACACACACACACACATACATACATTGCTAAATGATATTATTGTGGTGTTGGTGGTTGGTGTGGGTGCGGTGGTGGTGGGTGCATTTGCTGTGCAACGCAATAATTGTATGATACTCAAAATGCAACCCTACATTTTACAGGTTTCTTGGTTTAATGCATAAAACAAGTATTACTTAATTCACTTGTCCACGGGCTACGTTAATAAAAAAAAATCTCGATTTACGAGCGTTCTATTGGGTGAAGTCAAGAATGAATAAAGTGGAGAAAAAAAACAGTGACTGTTTTAAATTTAAATTTTGTTTTCTTTTTCGGGTGGGGGAGTAACATTTAGGACAGTGAATTAGCAGTAATAATACGCGAGTTCTAATCTCAGTCGTTACGTTCCACAATGTGAACTGGAACAGGCTCTACGTTGTAACTTCAGTGATAGTGGGAACCTGTGTCTCTAAAGGGACTTGACTCATCATACTATTGAACGGGATCTACGTTGCTTACTTTGGTGATCTGGTGGGAACCAGTGTCTCTAACATGACTTGACCATACAAGTGATTTTAGTGTAGTTGGTTTTTTGATTGGTGGGTATGCTTGTGCATGCAGAGCTCCTCCTCCACCCGCCCCGCCCCGGTGCAAGTAAGCAGGTAATAAAAACATAAATGTGTATTTATGCTTGTTTTTTTTTTTTAAAGCCTTCCTCCCTTATTTGAAGCTAAGGTAAGAGGAAAATTGATAAAAGTAACATTTACTGTACTTAAGACTTAGTACTAGTATAATAGTAGCATAATAACACTAGTCAGGACAAACAACATTACAACAAACGCCCACACAAACACTAAACACTGGTCTAGTTTGGCTGCTATTTAAGGAAATACCAAAAAAAACATTTTTCTTTAATCATGCAATATCGGGAAGTTCATTTAGCCTAATGGGTAGGCAGCCGGATTCGGAATAGTAGTATACAAGTTCAAATCCCAGTCGTTCCATATGCGTTCATAATTAGACTAATATCCTTGAGAAAGGTATGAATCCCCCACATTCCCACTAGCTATGGGCTAAATAGCAAACATTGTGTAAAAAAAAAACTACATGTGTATTGTTGTTCTTCTTGGCATTAAATGACCTAAAAAGTTTGATATGCCGCAAAAGACAAACAAACAAATCATCCCATTTCCTCTAAACAACAACAACAACAAACAGAAAGGATGTTGATAACATTATTCCACTTTAAATAAATCACTTAAAATATTTTAACTCTTAAGTTCATCTAAAAGTTACAACAATAAAAGTTGTTTTTACAAAGTAGCTTTGTTGAATAAAATGAATTAATTATGACCAAAAATGAATTACCAATTTCTTCTTGGAAAATACTGAAATTTATTTGTTAATTAAAATAAACCTGTAATAATTTGCCTATTTTATAAAATGATTTTTAATAGTCAAATTCATTTAAAATTGCTCTTGCAAATTTAAAATTATAGTGTAATATTTGTGATGTTGCTGGTAATTAATTGATTGAGTAGATACCAATACTAGCTTTTAAAAGTTATTCTTTATTTTCTTAATTTTTACATTCTTCTTTGGTTTTCAGTGCCTGCTAGCAGCAAACACGTGTTGATAGTCTGAGGCCAGGAGTGGAA
>JAUZSX010307586.1:0-12516 GCA_034780655.1 Idiosepius hallami | reverse complement strand
CCATGGATGTTGATTTAAGGCTTTTTAATATTGATGTTATAAATCCATTATCTGTTGGTTGATAGCCCATGGATGTTGATTTAAGGCTTTTTTTAATATTGATGTTATAAATCCATTATCTGTTGGTTGATAGCCCATGGATGTTCATTTAAGACTTTTTAATTTTTTTCGATGTTATGAAATTTGTTTCATGTTTTAATGTTGATGTTGCTACGCGACTTGGATATCGCGTTTCAGCTCTCTCCGCATTGACCATTTTTCCCCATTTTTTTTTTTTTTTTTTTTTTAATCAGGTCCGTACTGAATTTTTAATTATTATTTTTATTTTTGATATAAGGTATCATAATAAAGAATTAAATGTTTATTTCGGACTTTTATCTTCATATTGGTGATTTTTATGTTTTTTATATACGATAAAACATTTGCTGAGGGGTTTTATATAAATAGATTTGAATGGAATAGAAAAAGCCTAAGGATTACAATACAGGATTAAATTAATTATACATTTCTGAAATTCAAAAAACAAAAAACTCAAGAGTTTTAATACAATAATTTCCATAATTGTTTTTAATGTTTAATTATCTAAAAGTTAATTAATTTTTAACTGTCTAAAAATTTTAGATTGATGGAAAAGTAGTTTTGCATTGAAATTTTTCTCTTTGATTTAACTTCCAGATAAGATTATAAAGTACTTAAATTATTACATTGAAACATAAAATTAAATGAAGAAAGAATAAGTATGAAAAATGTTCATATTTTTTTAAGAAAAACTTTTATATTTTTTTAAAGAAAAACTTTTATATTTATCATGAAAATTCATAGTTAAATCAGAATAAAAATCTTTGAAAATTCTATCCATAAATACTAGATATGATGACAATAAATCCCCTGAGAAACATGTTTATGGATCCTATTCAAAATTTTTAACCAAGGAAATTTTATTTAACTTACTTAAGCAGCCACAGTAATCTGATATTTTTCAATTTATCATATTGAAACTTGTCAGTATAAAATCAATCAAATCAAGTTAAGACAATAAACTTTGACAAAGATTTATGCTCTTTATGCTTTCTGACTTAAAATGATTGCATTTGAATTTACAATCTATAAATGCAATCAATTTGTCAAAAGAATGTTTATCTTATAACAATTCACCAGAATAATAAGAGAATCAAGAAGGGAGACTTTTGGAGAACTGAACATAAATGATAAGTCCTTTTTATTTATCTTTTTTTGTTGTAAGCCATCTCTTTCACCTTCTATTCACTTTGAGTGTTAGTTCCAATTTTATAAAACATTATTTGTCAATATTCATGTTCTTTATTGATTTTAATACAATCAAAACTATAAAGTGATTTATTGTTTTAAGAAGGAATTTAGAATCACTAGATTTCCTCTTTTGAATCAGTTGATTAGATTGTGAAAAGGAAACTAAAGGAAAGTAGGTCATAAACAAGAGAAAAGAGTATGAAATTACAAAACCAATAAAACACATTATTTCCATAGTCAATGCTTATTATGTCAACCAAACAGGTATCATGTACAGTTGTACTTTACTAAAATTGCCACTGATTTATGGAATCAATTTAAATGAAAAATTACCATTTAAATAGCATTGGTGTATGTACTTTTCATCACTCAACGTTTCATCAACCAACTACTAATCATAGAATATTAATCACTAGACTTTTAATCACATGTTTTTCATCACGTGGACATTTAATCACTCCGAGAATTTTAATCACCTTGGGATTTACAAAAACATGTTTTCTCCAAAATGAATGTTTTTTCACATTATTTTTCCATTTTTTGTAATCCTTAATGATAATGATTCATCCTAATATGTATGTACCCATTTTTGCAAATAACCCCAAAATTGTCAAAGGACGTAAAAATTTAATGTAATAAAAACATAATTACATTTAAATAAATCTAATTTTTTTCTTGTGGGTGATTAAAGTTCTCAATGTTTGGGTGATTAAGTGTTCACATAATGAAAAAAACATGTGATTAAAAATCTCGTGATTATATATGTGATTAATTGTTAGGTAATGAAAAGTCAGTAAACCAAGAGCACTTGTTAGCAGAATACATCAAAACTAAGACCAGTAAATATAGGTAAATAAACAATAAAAACCATTTCGCAATGAATACACTAAAATGATGAATTAGTGTATAAAACATATTTTTCAGCATATGTAATAAAATCTTTTAGTAAAGACAGGCCTCGGGTAACAACAGACTAGACTTACGCAGTTTCAATTTTATGATGCTTGAATTTTTGTCACTTTTTAAGAAAAAACAGCCTATCTTTAAAAAAAAAAAAAAAGGAAATTTTTTTTTAAACTTTTTCTTTCGTAAACACTTTCATCTTTGCTCCAGCATCTTATTTTGTATATTATTGACTTGATATTAAGTATAATAAGCGGAATCGGACAATTTATTTAGCGATTTATGGGGAATTAAAAAGTTAATTCTGACTTACACAAAAATTCAGGTTACGTTGCCAGTGTAGGAATGGAACTGATTCATAACCCAAGAGCCACCTGTACTAATCAAAAGTTAATTTCAGATAGGAAAAAAAACTTTAATTTCCAACAATTTATGACCAAGATAGTTTCTATTTTCTACAGGATTGAAGATCTAACCTTGAAAAAAGAAAATCAATCATTTTAAGTTAGTGTGCTTCTAAGAGATTGAGATACAAAAAAAAATTTAATCAACATAGAAAATTTTTTGGGGAAAATAAAAACGGATCAAATAATATTTTTTTATCTATTCTGTACAATGATTTTTTTTAGTGCTCGCTAAAATAATTGAAGATACAGGTGCTTTTTGAAGATTTATTTTTGACAGATTTTGTTTTAGGAAAAATATTTTATAAATGTAAACAATAATACAATCAAAGTTAACTTCAGAGTAGAAATACTTTGTTTTGAAAATCTTCTTTACTGTCATTTAATGCTGAGTACATCAGGCAAAATGTTGTAAAGATGACAATAAAAATGAAGACTAAAAACTATTTATATATTATTCAAACACATGAGATCATACTAAAAGATAAATCTTAGCTTTCTCTCAACAGAAGAAATTAAATGAGTATGCTATAATTACTTATGCTATAAGTACTAGAATAGGTCTATTGATTTTTATTTTTATTTGTTTGTTTGTGTTTTATAGCATATCAACCTTTTTAGATCATCTTAATGCTTCAAGCAATCACTATTTTATACATACAGAGTTTTTTTAATAACACAAATTGCACTATTTAATCCATAGCTGGAGGGAAGGTGGAGAGTCCTACCTCTCCCAACGGCATTAGTCGACATGTCAATGTACATGAAACAACATGGAGTCAAACTTGCATACTATGATTTCAAAGTAACTGCCTATCCACTGGCCCATGTTGACCGACCTAGTTGATTTTAAATTCCAAATATTTTTTTAATTCATAAACTATTTTTAAAAAGTAGTATATAAAAAAAACTTCTTTGAACAAGTCAGATATACCAAAATACTATTCAAGAAAAACCTAGCAATTTAGCATAAAGATTTGTGTAATAAAAAATATTAAAATAAAATCTAATAACAGAAAGAAATTATGAATAGTATGTATCAATATTAAGTGGTCATAAATAAAATATATATAAAAATGTGTTTTTATTGAATTTATTCTATTGTTGCCTATCTTATTTAATTTATACTTTTAAAAGAAAAAAAATTATATGAACTTGTGAAAAAGTTATTAAATATATATATATATATATATATAATTAAATATAAAAATGTGAGCATAAGTAATATGGTTAAAGAAAAAGACAAGATAGTAAAAATATAATAAATTCATAACTTAAAATATTGCACCATAAGGAATTTTTTTTAAAATTCAGTTTTATATTATATTCAAACACTACTCTGTGTGTGTGTGTGTGTGTGTGTGTGTGTGTGCGCGCGCTCGCGCTGTTAAAATCAGTTCGGAGTGCTCAACAAATGCTCAACTGATGAGCTGCTATAAGCAGTGAAATGCATAGCCTAAGTTTATAAAATAATAATGTGTTTGTTATCTTTTTAACATAATACCATACATGTTCAAATGCTATTTCAAATATTCAAAAATTAAAAATTTGTTAAGCCTCACTTAACAATAATTATTAATTAATGATAAATCATTAAACAAAACAAAATGATTTTTCTTAAATACAATAATAAAATTTAATAAGCCAGTCCACTTAAGATATGAATTTATTACCAAAAGATTAAATAAACCTTTAAGAAGCTAATTGATACAAAGAGCACAAAAATAATCCATCTATTGATTTAGTTTTAACTCCAAAGATAAAAGGAAAATCAATCTCTCCAAAGATAAACACATTTTTTTCAGCATATCTAAATTAAAAAACTAAATAAGCTCAATATTGTTTTAATGTGAAATCTTTCTTTTAAATCTAAAACCTTAAATCAAGCAAAGGTAACAAGCAACAAGTTGATAGGACACAAATCATGGTTTCCCATCATTAAACAAGACAATCATTCAAAAGATGCAAACAAGATTTGATGGAAATATAGAGATTTGTAATTACCAAATTTAAAGTTTAAAACACTCATTTTTTTTTACATGATAATTTTCCTCATTTGATTCTTTTTTTCTTGCATCTTATTCCAGTCTTTGTTTACATGCTTTCATTTGAAATATGGATTCCTACCTCTTTTTAAAATATCTCAGATTAATAATAATAATAATAATAATAATAATATTCAGATCTGGAGTGCGAGAGGAGACTTATTGTCAGTCTGTCTTCAGGAATCACCACTGGGCATTGGAAGAATTGGGAAACTCTGGTAATGGCAGTTGTGCCAAGAAGTAGCATGGTGTAAACCCAGGATGATGTTGCACCATACAGTTGTTGACTGAAATGGTGCGGATAATGCTTGAAATCAGGATGTATGTTGTCACTTTGACTCCAGCAAAAACCTCTGGTTGCTGGGTGTGAGAGCGAACATTGTGTTATTAAAAAAAATCTGTGTATATACAATGATTGCTCTTGGCATTAAATGACTTTAAAAGGTTGATATGCAGTTAAACATAAACAAACAAATAAATAGTACAACTAAAAAGAAATGAACATAACTTATAGACAATGGTTTTTTTTTCTTTCAAGATCAATGGCAACAATACTAAAAATAAGAAAAACCAAAACAAATTAACCCGAGAATAAAAGAAGTTATGGCCTTACAAGTGTGCAATGCTATTCGGTGCAGTTTTTAACATACATTTAATCAGGAAAAGAATGAGAAAAAGAGTACGAAATAATGAATAAAAAAAGAAATCACAAAAAGCTTCTCTTTTGCATAACATTAAACCACACCCACCATTCTTAAGTGTGGAAATTTCAAAAATGTTACAAAAAAAAAAAAAAAATTAGTTTATCTGAATGATAAAAGGGCATCGAGGTTGACCAACTAAACACAATTTCCATTGATAAAATAAATACACATAGAACCTTCATTCAAGAAAATTACAGAAAAATCACTTCTTCAGATGCTTACAATATTCTAACTATACTATGTATTAGACATTTGTATTCCATCCAACTGTAAGTAAAAAACAGTCACTCTAATGATAAATAACAAGAAAAAATATATTTTAAGACAGTACTCGTTATATACAATTATATACACTATCAAAAATTGATAAAAACCAACATCCAGAATTCTACTGTTTAACTTTCAAAAGTTAGTCTTTAAAGCCAAAAAAGTAATCAGAGAAATAATTCAGATAAGTTTCATTAAAAAGAATTTTAATTTTTCTTTTCAATATTTTTGATTCAATTTTTTATAGTTTTCTTACAAGAAACTTGTTTGTGGGATCGAGCTTCTTAATATAATCCCCCAGTCTTCTTTCGAAATTTTTTGGACCTCCATGACCATCCTCAGAAATTGACATTTTATGTCAATAAAATTTTAGTGTTATTGTTTTTTGTGCTTGTTTTTGTTGTGGTATCTAGTATATATATATATATATATATATAATGATAACCAATTTGTTGATGGATCGTTGCTCAAATTTACAGTTAAAGCGCTCCATTGGTCTGATGATTGTACAGGCATGAAACTGGCAGTCACCATATATATTAAAAAATGGAAATTTATTCTATTTCATTCAACAGCTGGGTTAGTTATATTTTATGGGAAAAAAATCAATATTAGGAAATAATTTTCACTACAAGAATGCATTTTGCATTTTTTTTAATCATTTTTGTTTTTGTGAATTTTTTTTAGAATAACAGTAGTTGTATAATTTATGCTAAAGGAGAATTATGAATTGATGTCTTTTACAAGTTTGGTTATAAAATAAATGAACCAACTCTGATTTAAAATGGCATTACAAAGTATAAGAACTTACAACTAAACCATGGACTTTCCACAAATCTTAAAAACATACCATAACATATCAGATATAACATATCATGACAAACATACTCGTGTAAAATGCTGTAACACATGTTATACAACTTTCATGTTTATTTTAAGTACAGATGTCTATTTTGAGGATAATAAATGGATACATTATTTGGTCAATGTAACAGACAAGGCCAAAAGTATATACAATATTTTTATATCCCTATCATGATGTGACCACTGTACCCCAAAAAATTAGTTTAATTAAAGGTCTTCAAATTGTATAAGTATACAGCATGTAGAATATAAGTACTGATTTACTTGACAAACAAAGATTTATCATATAAAAAAACCTATAAGTTTATAGAAGTAAATGCTACAAATCTGATGAGGAAGAAATTTTGAATCATTTAGGGAAGGTAAGAAAATATAACCAGATATAATTTAAATTGATAGTCTATAGAAATAAGTTTAGTATGTTTGTGTTTTACAGCATATCAACCTTTTTAGATTATTTAATGCCAAGAACAATCCTTTTATGTATAAGTATTTTCATTTTAATAACACCATCTTGGCTATTCAACCGATAGCTGAGGGGAAATGTGGGGACTCATACCTTACCCAATGTTATTAGTCCAATTATGAACACAAATGGAACGACTGGGATTTGAACTCACATACTAAGATTCTAAAGTCTGACTTCCTACCCACTAGGCCAAATGGACTTCCCCATAAAACTAAGTAATAGCTTTTAGTAATTATTAAACAATATGAAACTAAGACGATGACATTGCTGTTCATATAATAAAAATCGCATTTCTTCCAAATGATTTAGTAAATATTTAGCAGGGTCTTTTTTTTTTTAAATAACTTTTTAAAAAATACAATAACTAGTTTAATATTTGAGTGCCTTTAAAACTATAAATTAATTTTTATAACATATCATGACAAAAATGAAAGTGTTCAGGGTAAACAAGAAGTCATTCTAACTAACCACCACCCCCAAAAAAAGAGGTCAATTATTTGCTAAAAGAGGAAATTGAAATTTAAAAAATGACTTTTATTATTAAAACACATTCTACATATCTTTCTTTTTATTTTTAATTCTATGCTCCAAACTGGATTCAAATGAGAGAGACAGAAGAGATGAGTACTTGAAAAGAAATGATAGTCATGGGAGATAACTTGCTCATCTTTTTCATTTCTTGTTAACATGAAGAACCCTATTTTATTTTTATTACAATCAATTATAAAAAAAAACTGAAATATAAAAAGGTTTATTTCTATGCAGAATGGAAAAGAGGTTTGCATTCATCTGAATTTATTTTTGGATAATTAGTTTGAAAGAATTTGTCATGCATAGAAATAATTCTCATTCACAGAAATAATATATATAATAACAGAAATAATTTTTTTTCTGCATTCACATGCTATGGTATTTATCCACAAGTGGAACAACTTTTTGGGTTCTATAAAAAATGGAATGGAAATTCTCAATTTTATGCCACAAGTAACAACGACTTAATGAATGAAAATACAAAAGAATATCTAAACAAAAATGTTTTTATTAAAAAACAAGTGGAGAAAGTAAGCAATACAACTAACTATCATTTAAAAAAAAAATCGAAAGAAAGGCAATAAAACAACTGTAAGGAACAAAAGTATGTTAAAACAAAACATTAAGTCGGTTAACAGTTACTTTCGTTTTCTGTTTGTGACAAAAAATTAAGAATTTCTATTCCATTTTTTAAACAACCCAAAGAATCATTCTGCTTCTGCATAAATACCCATACTATAATAAAACGAAGACTTATGCTGTATTAAAAGTTGTTCTCAGTGATGAAACTGTTTTCATTGCTGATATTTGAATCTTGTTCTTTAAATCAGATCCTGCAGTAACCCTCGACTGGATTTAAAGTAAGAATTTGTGTGACGCCAACAAATGTCTTGGTGAGCAGAATAAATGTTTATAACTTCACTTAATGAGAAGAAGCATTCTTTTTTTGAATGAAATAAAGTCTTTTTTTGCTGTTTCTGTAGCATACTTGTTTTTACAAGAAAGAGTTGCTAGCACTATGCTCAACCCCCAACCTGGAGGACCTTTTTTGGGCTTTTTGAAATCAGTGTTGCCCTTCACCTAGATGGGATATTCTCCTGAGTTATCAAGCCCCATCTGCCCGAGGCAGTACATAGAAAGGTTTTAACTGGGATTTGAACTCGTGTAATATGATTTTATAGTCCAAGCTTCTCCACCTCACCGCTTTTTGTATACTACACTTGAAATAAACATCAAGTGAAGTCGAATGATTCTGATAAATAGATAAATCAAGTGGTGTGTTTTAAAAAATTAAATGAATAAAAAGGTAAAATTAACAACTGGAATAATAAATTCGAAAATGAAGCTACCCACTCTCTAATTATATGTAAATCAAATAAACCAGAATTTTTCTATGATTAACAATTATTTAAGAAAAAAACCTGAAGCTATACTTCTTATAAATGAATAATTAAAATACAGTATTAAGATTTAATGAACATTAATCACTGAATGTAATTTTTTGCCTAGAAAAGACTCATTTTAAAATAACACAAACTACACATAGATAAACAATGCTACCATCCCTAATTAAGTGGATAAACTTTATTGATACCAACAGTTACTTAGCAAGTTAGTAAAGAAATGGTACCACTCCCGTCTTTATAGCTCTTCAACTTTTTAAAACGTTAAAAAATAGGTGGTGTTTGTTTGTTTTGTGTTTAACAGCATATCAACAAGCATTTAATGCTGAGAGCAATCATTTTATGTATACAGTTTTTTGAATAATACAATATTTGCTATTTAACCCATAGCTGGAGGGAATGTGGGGATTTATATTTTTCCTAAGGGTATTAGTCAAATTATGAACACAAATGGAATGACTTGGATTTGAACTTGCGTACCACGACCCATTAGGCTAATTGGACTTCCCCCCCATTACTTTTGTAACAACCCTCATCTTGGAAATTCCTATTGATAGCCACTTTATTTTTAAAGCAGATTTTATTCATAAACATAAAATAACTTTATTCTGGAATGAAAAATGTTCCTTTTATTAATTAATGCAACCAAACTTTGCTTGAGAAAAAGTTCCAAAATAATTTATAATTATTTTGCACATAATGTTTTTCAAAAAATTTCATCTACTGCTTTTATAGACTATTAAAAGTGATTTTATTTTTCAGTAACCCAAGCAATATAAATCAAAATACAAAAGATGATTATGTAGAGCACCTATGTGGACAACTATTAAAAATAAACTCAGTAATAATAGGATTTTAATGGGATATTGAAAACAATGTATTTATCTTTATATTTTATCTAATTTTCAATTTAAAATAACAAATAGTAGGACAAGATAAATAGAAGTTTGTGTTTTATGGATTATCAACCTTTTTAGGTCATTTAACGACAAGAACAATCATAGTATACACAGTTTTTTAATTAAATGTTTGCTATTTAGCCCATAGCTGGATGTAATGTGAGGATTCCTACTTTTCCCGAGGGTATTTGTCAAATTATGAACACAAATGGAACAAGTGGGATACAAAGTCATGTACTACGATTCCGAAGCCCGATTGCCTACTCACTAGGCGAAATGGACTTCCACATAAATAGAAGTAGTTCTTGCATTAATTGATCGCTTGTTATGTTGGAATGATTGGTAACAACAAACTATAGTTTCTTGTCAAAGCTAGCATACAACAATCTGGTTTGGTTTGGAACAGAGCTACTCACCTAAACTAAAAATGTTGGTATGTCAGTTTTTTTTAGTAAACCCCATTGACAAGATATGGGAAGAGAATGAATATTATCAACAGCTTTTATCAAACAGCTGCGGTATCATACTTAGAGCTGTATTGGTAACTAAATACATCAAGGCTATATAGAAAATTCAAAATATGCAAACAGCATGTGACATCTTCAACATTGTTGACCTTGCTTCTAGTATAAAATTTGGTTTCAATAGTTTTTCAGAATCGTAGTAGTTCTTTAGTAAAATACAGTTAAAACCCTGCAGATATCATATTTACTTGTTTGGGCACAAGGCCATTTTTACGTGTCCATTATGCCCTAGGGCTTTTGTAATCAGTATTGCCCTTGATTCAGATGAGTTGCTCTTCAGAGGCAACTTATGATAAAAGCAATTGTTATGATTGAGATTTGAACTTGTGTAATAAGATTCCAGAGCCCAAGCTTTATACCAATGCTCCACTGTCTCTGAAGCTCTGTGGGTATATTGGTTTACTTTTGACCCAGGGAATATAAGAAAAAACCATTAAATATTTTTTGAAATCATAAAAAAAGAAAATGTGCTTCACTTCCTCTTTTTAGCTATCAATTTTGTGTAGAGGAAACATTATTCATAGTTTAATTCTTCTTTGTGAGTTCAAGAACCAGGTGCTATTCAAATTATTTTTATTTCCAATTTTCTTACATTTTTCCTTGGTCGATACAAAAAGGGAAAATGCATGTATAGAGTAGTTTTTGTACAAGATTGTAGATATTAAGATTATAAACATTAACCAATTAATTGATTAAACCTATTAAAATTATATCCATAACATGAATAAGTAAAATGTTCCTTTGTCGTCCAAGAATCAAAATAAACACACATTCATGCAACTTATTTGATAGTTTCTTTGAATGAATTTCTTATCACCAAAGTTCATAAAAGGATCAGAACTGTTTCCAATTTTCATTATAGATTTAAAAAGGATAAATATTATATTTACTTGGTTGAGCACAAACCTAAGTGAGGGACAAGGCCATTATACACCTGGGTTTTTTGTAATCAGTGTTGCCCTTCATCTAGATGAGTTACTCTTCAGAGTTAATTTGCCCCATTTGCCCAAAGCAACTTAAGGTAAATGAAGGCAATGGTCCTGACTGGGATTTGAACTTGTATATTCCAATTCCAGAGCCCAGATTTTACCAATCCTCCACTTTTGCTGCCAGATGAATAAATATGAATAAAATGATCAAATCAAATAGCCTTAGACATTCACTGTCAAATTGGTTACAAGGTTTTGTTTCGATATTAGATCCTTATTTTTACAAGGTTTCAACAGTCATGCTGCTATGTCAATGTAAAATCATTCATTTTCTCACTCAACATTAATTCATATTTAGAGTAGCAGTGCTTTGGAATTAGTTTACATTTCATACATACAGTGGTCACATGTAGACACACTATATCAGTTTAAGCTTTAAATTTAGTATATTTAGTCAGAATGTCATTATTCGAACATTCATAACACTGGTTTGAATAACAGTTTAAACTTTGTCATTATTCAAACAAACATTCATAACACAGGTTTGAATAACAGTTTAAACTTTGTAATTATTCAAACAAACATTCATAACACTGGTTTGAATAACAGTTTAAACTTTGTAATTATTCAAACAAACATTCATAACACTGGTTTGAATAACAGCTTAAACTTTGTAAGCAAGTCAAATAGCAAAAAAAAAATGGAACTATATCTATAAAACTAACATTTTGTCAGGGCAATTTCATGTAACAGTTCAATTAGTACATTTTTATAAATAAACAAATTTCTTACTCATACAATTTCATGTGGTTGATTTTGCTCATGTAAGTGATTAGCAGCAGGTTTCAATACAGTAATTATAATCCACTAGAAAGATGAATTTGTAACACCAATCAGACCAGTATAAGGAAAGAAACTCACCTAAAAAAATAAAGAAAGAAATAAAATTTTAAAAGATTTTTTAAATATATTAAGAGATTATCAATATGGCTGAAATAATGTTATCAATGGTTGTAAGTAATCCATTCAATAAAAATATTCCAAATATCGTGAAATTAAAAAATAAAACATCATGAATATTATCTTTCAGTCTGATGACTGCGTAGGCAAAAAACTAACAGTCACCGAATGCCGTTGACTCTGTGTCTATGCTTAACTAATATACATGCTCTATCACTGATAATGAGCACACTAACTATAAATTTAAGCAATCTCACTCTACATACCTATATATATATATATATATATATTAATAGATTATAGTTCTTCTGAAGCATCATGTAATGATTGATAAATAATAATTCA
>JAUZSX010307575.1:0-12519 GCA_034780655.1 Idiosepius hallami | reverse complement strand
TATATTAGATTGATTGATTCAGCAATATTTTGTGCATGCAAAAACAAGTTTGCATGCTTTTGTGTATGTCACTGTGTGTGTTTTTTAGTGTGATTACAGCGAAACTGTTTTAAAAATCAATGCCAATAAAAAAAATAAAGCAAAATTTTCTTGCAAGGAAAAAATATCTACCCAAATTTCTTAAACTTTTTTCCATAAAATAAACGCATTTAACATACAAAATATTTTGTTTGGCACAAGACCATTTTTACGTACACTTACCAGGGCTTTTTTATTCGGTGCTACCTTCACCTAGATGAGATGCTCTCCCGAGTTAACGAATCCCATCTGCCCGATGTATAAATATAAAAATATATATGTGTGTGTGTGTGTGTGTGTGTGTGTGTGTGTGTGTGTGTGTGTGTGTGTATGTGAATGTTGAGGAAATCCTTAGCAAGGGTATTTTCATTGAAAACATATTTAGCAATATTCAACTAAAAACCAGAAAAATCTAAATTCCTGTCTTTACAATAAAACATATAGGTCAGATATTCTAAAACCTTAATAGTCTGTAAAAGCAGGGGACGCGTCTTTCCCGAAACACTATGTGTAAATTCATGATAAAAATTTCAATAACTCTTTCCAAGCTAAACCTGTTTACATTATTTCGTTATATTACTCTTAAGTCACAAGTTGAATACTGGATTCTAGTTTTCTTGCTAAGCTCTGACTAGCATAAACTGCAATCAAAGATGATTTTACTAAATCTTGCTTTCTTTAATATCAAATTTTATAAATGTGAAACATTTGGTTTGGGGAAAGTTAGTATGATGTTTAGGAGGCTTTTGGAATCAGTTTTCTATTTTTGGTAAAATTATGGGTATGCTCTCGGGTAGTTTACACCCCTATACCATTGACATATTAGACTAGTTTTGGCTGTATGTAAGCAAGACCTTTTCTGTCTTTAGTCAGTGACTATTTACGTAGATTAATCGCTTGTACATATTACCCGACTCTCTATATTCATATTCTGACCCCATCACAGGGGGCTACAACACTTTAGATCAGAGAATTAAACATGGTGATATAGGACATTAGTGTAACAGCCTAATATGCAGTTATAAAAATAATATTTGAATATATAATAATTACAGGGTCAAAACCCCTAGGATATGTTACCCATACATTCCTTAACTAGAATGGGGCGAAGACTGCTGGAAATCAGTGAAGACTGGTTTGTATTAACTTGATCAACCGACCCAAGTTAGACACAAGGCCATTTGTACAGACCTATTAGATCCCAGGGTTTTGTGTAGTCCACGTTTCCTTTCAGATAGATAAATTACTTTCCCGAGTTAACGTGCCCCGTCTGCCATCGATAGTAGAAGCAATTTTTTTACCCGAGATTTGAACTTGTCGATTTCAGAGTCAAAGCTTTTGCCAATGCTCTAACTTCCCTATCCAAAAAGAAGAGTTGTTTTCACTCTAACTCCAGTAAACAATCACCGGTTGCTGATAGATAAAGTGTCTGGTGATTGATGTGAGATTCCAATAATATATTGTAAAAATACTAATGGTTCTCGTTCTCTTAACCCAGGCAATGCCAAGTAATAAATATTCCAATTAAAATGTTAATTTATCTTAGGTTCAACTATATTGAAAAACCTTTAACATTCTCATGATCCGATGTTAGTCAAATACGACGTGCACTCATTCACCCCATAAATTAGATGCCTCTGGGGTTTTATTCTGGGTTTTTAATTAATGTAATAATTTGTGTTGTTTTATTTTTATTTGTCAAAGGCCGCATTTCGCGGTTTTCAGTTACATCTTTTCTGGTTATTTCTTTCTGTTGCACAACGTGTTGATTTGGCTGTTGAAAGCTACAACAGCTCGAGGTCATTGTATTGGAAAATAGAACATCTACAATAAAACAAAGATTTTCTATTTTTGTTCTTTTATCCGGGATATTTTGTAGAATAGTTATCAAGATAACTGGATAGAAAAGCTAATTAGATTAACCGATCCATATAAATTAACAGTCGAACAAAATGATTCTCAGAGTTGCGGATTATTCCCCTACCAATTAAAACCTGTAAAATGCCTAGAGGTTGAATTTTGAATAATAACTTTTAAAACATTTCCATTTCTAGAGAGAGAGAGTGAAGATTATTTTGGAGGCACTGATATCTGAGGGATTTATTTTACTCTGGTGAACTGATAAAAGAAATGAAGTTTCATCCGCGTTCTACAATAAATATTTTTGTTAAAGAACCTACATAATCATAACGATTATCATACTCGTAGTTCGTTATGTAGGTATTTTGATGCTTTTATAAGGTTTGACTATCTTTTTGGTCATTTCTGGGTGCCAACAATCCCTTTTGGAGGATTTCTTTTTTCCCTAAAAAAATCACTATACGGAAAGTATTTATACTCTAACACCGATAACAAAGGAAAATATTGGGATACATATCAGTGATTTAAAATTCTCACTTATTCATTGGAATAAGAATAAAACAGTCTTCTAAAATACCCTGATATTTTAATTTTCATTTTGTGTATATTATATTTATTTGGTCCAGCACCAACCCAAGTAAGGCACAAGGCTATTTTTACGTCGTCTATATACTTGAGATTTTTGCAGTGTTGCCCTTCAATGACGATATATTCATTTGATCGAGCACCAATCCAAGTTAAGGACAAGGCCAATTTTACGAGCTCTATAAACCCGGAAACCTGGGCTTTTTTAATTCAGTCGTGTTCATCCCCTGGATGATCTGCTCTCCTAAGTAAACGAGCCGCATCTGCCAATGGCAGCTAAAGATAAATGTGATGGGTTTGACTGGGATTTGAAATCCTGTACTATGATTCCACAGTCCAACTTTTTACCAATGCTCCAGACTAGCTGCCCAATTCCATTTTGTGTATATGTTGCATTATTATTGGTTTAATACACTTGAGTTTCATTGCATTGATAAAATAAATTTGCTCTTGTAAAATTAAAAGGCGAGAACGAAAAGTATCTATCATACTTTTGAGTATACTGTAGGGCAGCGACGGTTTTGTATTGGCATAAGCTTTTGCTCTAGAATCGTATTATGTGAGTTCAAATCCCATTCAATACCATATATATTCACCTTTAGTTTCCACTGTTAGATGGGACTCGTTAACTCGCGAGGGCAACCCATTTGGTGAAGAGAAATGCCAAATGAAAAAAACTCGGGTATATAGAGCGCGTAAAAATGGCCTTGTGCCAAAATTGGGTTGGTACTCGACCAAGTAAGTATAATAGTGTGTATAAACGAAGTATAATCACATGGTCGAAAATTAGTCAGATATTCTGTTGCAGGTTTTGTTTATATTTTATAGAGTGTCAGGGACACATCTCATAATCAGTCACCCAAGCAGAATGATGTACCAAACCAATGTGGAAAACTAAGCTCTCAACACTAAACCAACCACACATTTTTTTCACGAAAAAGATATCGCTAATTTTCTTCCTTCTAATTTTGTGGGTGATTTTTTTTTAGTTAACTTTGCCTGATAATAATTTACTACGAACGATTTTGGGTCCACGCAAACGAAATTATTAATCTGAACAAAAATCCATTTCTCTATAAGTAAATCACTTGTGCATTAAGGTATTTAGCAGATTTGATTCAAGCAATGCATTGCAAGTCAATAGCTAAGAAAAAAAGTTGTATTGCGATTTTCGAATTAGGTTCAGTTCACTCCGTTCAATTCTGCCATTAAACTGATTTCACGGATTCTATCTATTTTCTGGTTGAGTGAAGAAATATATATTCATTCAAAAATACCGAGTAAAGATTAGACAATTTAAACTGATTGCTAAATGTGTATAAGACGATGCGTGTCTCCCTAGGTTTCTATAAAGCTTATAATGGACCATTTAAAATAATTCAGATAATATACAATTTATTAGTTATATTGTGATCGGGGTAAAATTATGTACTAATAAAAATCGGATCATCGTGTTTGCATCCTGTAACTCTTAAAAAAATAAAACCACGAAAGTAAAAAAAAACTTATGCGTAGAGCGCTTCGGGAAAAGAACTACAATGGTTTTTTGAAAAAAATGATTCAGACCACTAATTTTCATATGTACGGCTGTACCTTTCAAAAAAGCTTCATTATTAGAAATGAATTTAGTATTAAAAAAACTTAGAAATGAATTTGAAAATGCATTAGAAATGAATTTAGTATGTAAAAAAAATAGAATACTTTCCTATATAATAGGCTTCGCTAATTACCTTAGTCGTAAGTCCAAGGTGCTCGGGCCAAGCTGAGCAACACTTCAAGTATTCCTATTTTGATTTATAAAAGCAAGTGATTTAACTATTTACGTTTTACATATTTTTTGTATATTACGTTCGTAAATCCAAAATTTTTACATTATTTACGTTCGTAAATAAAAATTGATTTTTTATGTCAAACTCTGAAATCTATTAGTATATTAGGCCTTAACTTGTTCCTATTCTTTCAGACAAATTTCGGCTGGGTTTTAACACAAAGCACAGCTCTACTAAGTCAAGATGAAATTACATATCTAAAGAATACTGTTTTAATTTAGACATGGATTTTATAGAAATAATCTGAAAGCGAATGTTTGAAGAAATTGTACTTATTTTTCTTCATTTATTTATGTATTTTTCTTGTCATAGAAAAAACACCCATCTCTACTTTACTGCTTTAATATATTTAGAAATAACACCTGCATTTTAGTTCAAACCGGGTGCAAACTTGGGAAATAGTTTTGTATATTTAGCACAGATATAAATTTTATTGACTTAACATTTAGGGAATGTGAACATTATAAATTTATAGATATAATACAGGTCCCATTTGCTCTTTCAATTTCGGAATGATGGTTGAAAATTTAAACACTTCGAGAAAGCCATTAAACGCACAATTTAGATGTATCAGTAAGGATAAGAATACAAGTCAGAATATATTTATATTTTTAATCCAGTGGTTTCTGCCAATTTAAACTATAATGTTATAAGACACGGAAGTGGGCTTAAAAATTAATGACCAATATTTTTCTCAAGGAAGATAACAATCAAAAAGTTCTTCATTAGTTAGATTGACGGTAAGCAGTGAGTTTATTAGAGGAAGTTGTTAGTGTAGTATTCATGAAAACATGGTTATTACTGCTCCTTATAATCAATGAAAATGTCAATTACGTTTTTTTTTAATTCTATATATAAAGCCATGTCAGTTTGCATAAATTTACTTAAATAAAAATTTAAAAAATAAGTAAAAATATAAACTGGTTAGTTCAAAAATAAAATAGAGATAAAAACATTATAAAAAACATCTTTTCTTTTAAATAGAAAATTTTAATATTTTTACTATAAAATCATTTAAAATCTTATCTTATACATCTAGATTTATCACTAATATTAGATTACTTGGCCATTGTAATACTTTTCAAATTGAGTATCTAAAATAATACACATTTTTAATTTGGATTTTTTTCCACACTCCAGACTAACTCGTGGAACTTTTTTTGATAACGCACAAATATTACTATAAATTTTCTCTTATGATTTCGTTTATTTATTTTTTCTTCGTTAAATCTAATTGTGGGTTACAGAATGGAAAAGCTAGAATTATAAAGAGATTTGCATTTGCAGCTTATAACGGCTTAGTAATTTATTAAAAAAAAACTTTAATCATTCGGATGTTAGAAACTATTGTATTTACTTTAATTACATAATCTATTTGCTCTGCTAGAAAAAAACAACATAATCACATATCTCTAATTAGCAGCAATTAAAATTTGTTTTTAAGACTTTTCTCTTATTGATAGCGTAGAAATATTTAGTTTTTAGATCATGCCAGCATCAATACTGCATCTTTTCAATAGAAATTTTTATTTCTAATTATACTGTGATCCATTATTTTTTTAAATATGTGATCTGCTATTTTTCGTGATTTCGAGTCATCTACAGTTTAACTAAACCACATCGGTTTAATCATTGAAATACACGAATATTTATATCATTTTTGATCACGAATCTTCGCAAAAATGGTATCTTTTATTTTCTTGCTACTAGTTACTTCTTAAAGCATTTTTAGCGCAAATTAAACATATCGGATCATTTCATTCAATCAGAAAGATTTACTGAGTAAATGAATTCTAGTGGATTATAAATTTTGATATAGAATAAGGAATTGTCCCTAAACACAAGTTATTATTTTAATTGCATTTTTACTTGGTTTAATTAATTTATTTTTTGTACCTGAAATGTTAAAATTTTAGGTGTGATTATTTTCGCAAACTTTAGAATCGCAATAAGCAGGGAAGAATCCTTTTCTGCCAATTTCACTCGTTTTTATCTGATAACTTTTGGGAAAGGATAAATACTTATAATACCCTTAATGGTGTGTTTGGTAGCAGAAATATTGTTTTTTAAAGACCCGCTCTATCAAAGATTTGTTTTAATAAAAATGCTTATCAGGTGTTAAACATTACAACCCACAAAAATAAGAAAAAAATATTTAGATATTAGTATAACTCACCCTATAAAGCTTTATCGCTATTCACTCGCGTATAATCGTTATTTGTGACCCCAAATTCCTTTAACATTTTTTAGTTTTTATTGTGACCTATTCTTTGGGCAAAATTCTTGTATATAATCACTGAATTAACATTAAAATAATGAACTACTTACCGTAAGTAAATTTTGCTCATTATATGTGAGACAAACTCTTCATTTTCTTTTGTAATTATATCCATAGTTTTGTGCGTATTCTAATCTGTGCTTTTTTTAATTTCAATATATTTTTTAGTTTTAATTATATTTATAAACGTTCAATTTAAAACGAAAGCAAGATAAAAAAAATAACAAATAAGAACAATTATGCAATCGAATGAAAAAAAAATCTTTGAAAAAAACAAAAAATGTTTAGATTTCAGCAATTTGGCACAGATGATATCAAACAAAATAATGAAAGAAAACTTTCACATTGCTAAAAAAAAATCTTTTGTCCTAAGTCTTGTTTCACTTCACTGTTCATGAATGAATATCTAATTCCAAAGAAAAGAATATGGAAAATCGTGACTTAGTGTATATATTTTGTCAGGAAATGTTTTCGGTTGGATAATGCAAAGTACGAAAAACAAACGCATGATAAGAATGAAATGATATTGACTTGGATTTACGAAAGACAAATTGTAAAATAAACAACGATAACTCTCACGCTAACATAATTCCTTAGTACCTTTATCACTTCATCAATATGATATAGATTGAAGTATGGATGCATATAACAATCGAATATTTATAGGTAGACATACACTTATGTCAATTTTTGTGTGTGTATCAGTCGATAATCAGGAAAAATCAGTAAAACATAGATGTCCCACTATTGAAATTTATTTAGGCTATGAAATTTCTCAAGTTAAATTTCCCATGCT
Organism: Idiosepius hallami; assembly: GCA_034780655.1. Taxonomy (NCBI): domain Eukaryota; kingdom Metazoa; phylum Mollusca; class Cephalopoda; family Idiosepiidae; genus Idiosepius; species Idiosepius hallami. The sequence continues at coordinate 5,093 of JAUZSX010307575.1, read as the reverse complement.
TGATCAAATAACCTTAATAATGATCCTCTTCTGAAATACATCGGGAAACCCAATATAATCCCATTAATAAACTGACGGGGAAAAACCTCATATGATAGGAGGGGTTGCCCTACTAGTTTCACAAGAGGTCATTTAATGCCGAATCATTTTTTGATAAACCTTTTTGTACACAAATACTCTTTTAATAACACAATGTACACTATTTAACCCATAGCTGGATGGATTATGAATGTTCATACTTTTTCCAAGGGTAGTAGTCCGATTATGAACGCAAATGGAACTACTAGAATTCGAACTCACGTACTACGATTCCTATGTCTGACTATTTACCCCAGGCAAAGTGGACTTCCCTGAGAGCTATTGGTTACCACTTTTGAATTTAAGAAAACCTAGACAAAAAGCTTTACAACTAGATTTCTATTTAAACTAATGTCATTTCATAGCAACATGTTTATATATAATAATCTATGATAAATAAATCTTATTTTTAGATTATTTTGCATGTTAACCTCACTGGAAACCTGTTGCGTTTGACATCGTGTTACACTTCCTATGCTGTCACTCACAGTAGACGACTTTAATGTGATTAGGGGTCAGAGCCGGTTCGGCGAACTTTGGGACCTTTCGGTTTGTTTCCGGGAATGATGTCACCTGTCCTACATCAAGGGAGTGGGGCAATTGAGAAATCAGAGGAAAGTCACGACTCTCAAGGTAAGCAAGATTGCCATCAAATACAAATATAAAAACGAAACCCCTACTCTTTGCGTTGTTCAATCATTCATTTTAAGAAGACGAGCGAGATGGAGAGACACCCTTTCATGGAAACTTGGAAGATCTAGAAATCGAAAAGTCACCTTCCCTCTGAGGCGATCGTCCACGCTACACCACTACTTTGAAAAGAACTAGAACTAGAACTATTCACGGTGGAAAATTGAAATAAATGTGTGGATATATTATATTTACTTGGTGAGCACCAACCTGTTTGGCACAAGGCCATTTTTACGTGCTCTTACCCGGGCTTTTTACATTCGGTGTTACCCTTCAACTAGATGAGATGCTCTCCCGAGTTAATGAGCCCCATCTGCCCGAGGCAGCTAAATGTGAATGCAATGGTTTTGACTCGGATTTGAACTCGCGTAATACGATTCCAGAGCCCGAGCTTTTACCAATGCTCCAAAATGGGTGGATATATGATTGTTCAATTGTATGAATTGATAAGATCTTAATGGTTAAGACAGTTTGGCTAAACGGTGATCCATTAATTAGGTTATCACAAAATCGTATAAAAACCCACGGTGACTAAGTGACAAGATGTTGGCATCCCATATTGTTGATAGTTATCACGAATTTGAAAGTACATTACATTGTTGATGAGTTCAAATAAAAGCAAACAGCTGACCAGCTGTACCCATTGTCTTTTTAAATTTGGGCCGCTCATTTATCATATATATCTAATATCAACCTTCTCACACACACAAACACACATACATATGTATACATACACATAAATATTAAATAGGACTTCAATTCTGTAAGTTTTCATTAAAGAAGGAAATGGATCTCTGAATTAACTTTATTATTCGGGCTTTTGTCCTCATCTTAGTAGGTTTTATGATGCTTCTAGAAACATAAAAACACCTACTAAAATGAGGACAAAAGTCAGAATTAAAAATTTAATTCCTAAATTATAAAGCTTCACCTTAAAAATAAAAATAAAAACTATAATAAAATAGATCTATTTACAAAATTTGAAATCATTTAATGATTTCAATGTTTATTTGTAATGAAACACGGTTATTTCATATATATCAAATATCAATAGGAGTCAAAATTTTAATTGATAGCAGTTGTCTATATATATATATATATATATATATATACATATATATAGATAGATAGAGAGATAGATAGATAGATAGATAGAGAGAGAGAGAGAGAAAGAGGAAAAGAAAGCGAGAGAAAAAGGAAGAAATGTTAGAAGGCATGATGTAGAAAAAAGTTATTCTTCGACCTTAGAGAAAATAAATTTTAAAAAATACTAAAATAGAGAGTACAAATTTATTTACTTAATTGATCCTCGTAAAAAAAAGAAACAAATGATTACAACATTTGGTTTTGTAGATTTTATTTATTTGCATTTACTTTATTCTTCTAAAGTTCTCGTCGTATTAAACTTAACGCATGAATTAATTAACGTTAGAATTACTCCGGCTCGTGTATAAAAAATAATTTCGCTTTAAAAATTGCCGTTTGGTATAAATTTAGATCTTGACTATTCGATTGTTTTTGTCTTATTTAATCAAATAGGTTATCGGTTTAAATATGAAATAATTCATAATTATCTTAATTGAAATAAAACATAATGGTCCATTAGAAGTGTTTCACAGTAATTTATTAATTAATTAAAAATGTATATAATAAAAATGTATTAATCGTATTGAATCATCCCGACATGTAAACAAAAGAGAAATAAATGCATTCAGATCATTTCTAATTTTATAGCAAAAAATACTATTTCGATTAAAATGATTCGTGACACTATTAAGATTTAAAATTTGCTATAAAAATGTTACTTAGAAATGTTACAGCGAATGCGTTCAAGCATGGTTTTGAATTCATTAGCTTCAATTATTGTTTACTTCAAAATTGTTTAAAGTAGAATAGTAAAAACAAAATAGGATAGCACATTCTTATTTATACTCAATAATGGTATAAAGATCAAATCGCTATATATCATCATGATAACCAATTAAAAGTTTAATTTTAGTTTTAATATTTTATTGGGTATAAGTTTTATTTTGTTTGTTTTGTTTTTGCTTTTTTGTTTTGTTTTTATCAATAGTACTGGTTAGTTTTAATGCTATTTCTTTTAGTATTTTTTCATAATTATTCATAAATCCACCGATGCATATATTTTTAAAACATCAGTATTTTATCATTTGTAGACGCTACCTATTGAGCACTTGTGGAGGCAATGCAAATCAAAACGAGTGTGTATGGCTGTGCAATTGACTTTGCAATGACCTCCGCCCACTCATTTTGTCTCTCTTCTTTTTTAATTCTTACCATTCCACCCGCGGTTCGGCCTTGCAAGTCATGTAGAAAGTAAATATCCTAAAAGATTAAATGATAGGAGATGGATAATAGACCTAATACTCGGACTCGGGTGCGCACCAACGACTTCACAAGTGCAAGAAGGATTCATATACAATATAAAGTACGTCTCTTTGAGTAGAGGAATACCGTAAGATAACGCTATGATCAGGGTTTGCATCTTGGAGCTCTCCTTTCGTTTTTCATTTCGTGTTGCCTGATATCAATTACAAGCTTCAAATTACTCCTAGCGCATTATGTTTTAGTGATGCTAGTGTTTGTATTAGTATTCTATTTTTTACACAATAATAATAATAATAATAATAATAATAATGATGATATTTGATATTATCCTTATTATTATTATTAATGATCTGTTAAAACAATTTGATCTTCCCCATTGCAAAGTGTAATGTCGGACAGGGTCTTGGTAGAACTGACATTCTTGGTTTTAGCTGACACAGCGCTGTGATTTATTAGGCCAAGGTGAAATAAGGCCAAACGTTCCACTCAACCCTCCATCAAAAATGATCTGCGTGTGATTGATTATAAATCCATAGTTCTTGAGAAAAGTGCACAGTAAACAACGACAAAAAAATTATAAAATAAGCAAGCAAAAAAAGGGAGGGATAAACAGGAGAGAATATAGAATCATAAGCCTATACTAATGAAATTTTCCATGATATAATGATATATGCTTATCTAATCTAAGAAATCTACACAAGATGAAAGGATTAATTAGGTTTTCTAAGCCTTTCAGATTAAGCTTAAATATCAGCTTGTTTTTTTTCTAAATTCAAGCTGAGGGGCCAATATATTATCCTTGGTCAAAATGACACAGCACACACACACACACACACACACTATATATATATATATATATATTTGGGCAGTGAAGTTGGAGCATTGATACAAGCCCGGGCTCTGGAATCGTAGTACGCAAGTTCAAAATCTCAGTCAAAAAACATTACTTTAACCTTAAAAATGGCCTTGTACCAAACTTGGTTGGTGCTGCTCACCAAGTATATATATATATATATATATACAAAAATAAATTTTGCCGATATGTTACAAAGTCAAATATTTTGAAAACAGATTTCTGATAAAATTATTGTTTTTTATGTCGATGTTATAACATATTTGTGTATACTTGACATAAGTCAAGTATACACAAATATGTGTATACTTATTTAATTGACAGTCATCAGACTACATAGATTGTATTTAATCTACATCAAAACCTCGTCAGGTGGTCGGTAAAAAATTTCTGATTAATAAAAGAAAGAAGAGATTACTTGCTCTCACATAGATTCAACTAAATGCTAAATGTTCTCTTTTTTTAATATCTAAAAATTTACTTTAAAATGGCATTTTATATTTTCTTGCCTTGTGATAGTAAAATCTATTTACATCCATTATTCATTCAACTCTTCTGTCAGAAAAAAAATTCGCTATGTCGATTTTATATCATGAATACAAGAGATAACTTAATATTTTGAACAGCCATTTCATCATCAAAGAATAAACTGATTTTACTTCAAAATAAGCTTACTTAGACTTGCCTCTGGCGCGTATATCAGTAACTGCCTAAAGTTTGACGACGTTTCTAAAATTAAGTAAACGAAAAAATAAAGAACGTAAAGTTAGAGAAAGAACGAATAACTATCAGTTCGTAAAAGCATTACAGATATAATAAAATAAAATAAAAACTAACGAAAAATCCATTAGGAATGTGTTAAATAATTGAAGCGTCTCTGATATATATCGATTAGATGCTTCAATGTAGGCGACCCGAGGCAAGTCTAAGTGATATATATATTTCTGTAGCATATCATCCAATATTTGAATTAAACTTTTTTAATCGCCTATAATAAAGTTGTATCCCTGTCTATTGCTTGTTCATAACTTGATTAATACACTAGAACAGGGGTGGGGAACCTTTTTGTGCATGAAGGCCGTATTTCAATTCATCATCCCTTTTGAAGGCCGCATAAAATTTT
>JAUZSX010307554.1:0-12519 GCA_034780655.1 Idiosepius hallami | reverse complement strand
AGAATTAAAAGAAATGGTAAAATCACAAAATAGTCAAGTCTGTGACAAGAATAATCTTTAATAAAAGCATATTATTATAGTCATAATCATAACTATGTCCATACAAAATATTAAATCTATATTAAGTATTCTTAGCTAATTTTATCTGCAGATAGGATTGAACTTGGACTAAGTGTCACTTAAAACTTGTGTAAAGAAAACATCTAGAATAGTGGCATACCAAAGTGGGGACAGGAGTTGCAATACACTCTGGGTTGCATGTGACGGGGTGCGCCGTTTTGATGAGGTAAAAAAATTTTAAAAAGTAGTAATAAAAAGTAGCAAAAATATCTGAAATTTTATACCAAAATGAGTTTTTAAGTTTTTTTTTTATAATTTGAATTATTCATTTTTGTTTTGTGTTTCCTTTGTTTGGGTAACCAGTCTTTAATTTCTTGATAAATCAAATTAACTGGCTATATAAACATAACCCATTAATTTAATTTATCAAATTTTTTATAATTTGAATTACAGGTTTGTAAAATCTTTGGTTTTCTTACTCAACTGTACACAAGTTCTACAGTAAGATGAAAGTCTAGGAATGGTAGCAGCAGTCTAACATTAGATCCTTGATTGTAGTTTTATTAGGATAAATATTTTCAGGGCTTTTTGGAATTTTGAAAGTCTAAAGATTATCAACAGCTGCGGGGGGGGGGTGAATCTTAGGATCACTCCAGTTGGTTAAAACAGTTGTTGATCTGCAAATATTAAACATAATCTCAATTATAATTTTAAAAGCATATTTGACTTTATTTCTTGGATATTTTGAGAGTCCAAAGTAGGTCCATACTTGCTATTGAGCACTGCTATAATATATTATCCCCTTTTTGGAGTTTCCAGTATGAAGTCTACCTCTAATTTTGTTTTATTTTTATAAATGGATTTTTTGTCTTTTTTTTAAAATAACTTTTTAAGTGGATAAAGACTTGTTTTTAGTCTGTAGTCTTTTTAAATGGTAACATTGTTCCTGAATTCTCAGAATTGTGCATATATGAATAGATAGGAGAGCATTATATACCATTCCTCTTGTCAGCTGATTTGAATTATAGTCATATTTAGGACAGCAAAATTAAATACACTGTTAACATTCCTTTCAAAGAAATGGTTCAGGTAACTGGCAATAAAACTAATAATAAACCTAATTATTCTTTTGCTAATCAAAGATTTTAAAGGCTCCCTTGTAGATAGGTGTACTAGCTGTTAAAATTGAATGAAAACTAAGCTAGAATTATAGCAGTGCTCAATAGCAAGTATGGACCTACTTCGGACTCTCAAAATATCCAAGAAATAAAGACAAATATGCTTTTAAAATTATGACTGAGATTATGTTTAATATTTGCAGATCAGCAACTGTTTTTACCAACTGGGGTGATGCTAAATCAAGAATCGAGCAAAGACTTAATAAAGTTATTTAGAATGCTTCTGTTTTTTGACCTTTTAAATAATAACTGTTTCAAAGAATAAAAAAGATTAAAGCTTAGAATTAAAGGAAGATTGTAATGCTCCAATTTAGTCCTGTATTCATTTAAGTTCTCAATTAAGTTATAAGTTTAGTTTACTTTTCAAATTGTGCTTTACTATTAGCAAATATCATAGATTAAAGTATTGCCATTTCATGAATAGGATCAGTCAAGCATACATAAACTATTTATGACTCGGTTTACTTTTTTTTAATATACACAGAAGCAAGAATTACCTGTTATTGATTATTGATATTATGGTTATTTTATTAGTTATTGATATTATATTAAAATATACCATATAAAAAAAATGTAAATTAATTGACTGCATGAAAAAGTGCCCTGCCAGAAGGATATTATTTACAGTGAAAATTTTCTTTCTATATTTATTTCTCTTCATAAAGCTAAGCAAATATTTGAGTGTGGGGGTCCTCCTAGAGCTTTGGATACACTGTCGGTGTTTGGAATCGTTGTACGCAAGTTCGAATCCTGGTCATTCCATTCTCATTTGGACTAATACTGTTGGGAAAGTTATGAATCCTTACGTTCCGTCCAGCTATGGGTTAAATAGTGGGTATTGTGTTATCGAAAAAAATATGTGTATACTGAAAAATATTTTTCTCAAAATGACTGTTTTAAGGCATTAAATGATTTAAAAAGGTTGATACCGTAAAACAAAAAACAAACAAATATATGGTTTACTTAGAAATTTGGCCATTGTTAACTGTAGATGTTAGCCTCAAATATCAAATTATCTGAAATGTCCTGTGTGGTTCTATAGTAATTACTTTTGACATCAGCTCTATTGCTTTTAACCAGGTCTAAGTTAATGCTTCCTTTGCATGACATGTGTCTTCTATCTTCATAACTAAATTAAATGATGAATTTCAAAGTAATTGTTTGTTTTGACATCAACTAACAAACTCTATTTCCATTTAACTAGGACTTAGATAAAGCTTTCTTTGTGTAATTTGTATTTTCTGTACTCAAAACTACACTAACTATTTTTTTAAAGCTTTTATTGTATAACACTGTGTTTTCTGTGCACCTATTCAGCGATAAATGCTTATTTCAGTTACCCTTTTTAGGGATTCAGAATAGATACAAAAAAAAACTCCATGTTCAAGTAGTAATGTGTTTTTTGGTTTAAAAAAGAAGAAACATACAGCAAGAGGTTGCAAAAACATATGTAATGTGTACAGCAATAATGTTGGGAACTAATCGAAATAAAAGAAGTAAAAAAATTAAATAAGAATATTTTAAAGATAAAAAACTTACAGTGGAACAACCTCTTCATTGCTGACTAACAGTATTAAATTCTGGAGCACAAAAAGTTTTAACCTTTCTTCCTTATTTTTTAACTTTTAATTAAAAAGTTAGAGCTACAAATACAGAAGTAGTACTATTAAAACTTAAGGGTATTTACTCTTAAGTTTCAATAATACTACTTTTAACTTTTTAATTAAATGTTAAAAAATAAGGAGGAATTACTTTTGGAATGACCCTTGAATATTATATTTGACAGCAAGTTTATTGATTTAGTTTGATGATTATCATGCTTAAATTTGAGATCAATCATATTCGTAACCTATTTGGGTTATAGATTTGGGTTATTCAATTTGACTTCTTCTAAAGAATGTCCCAAAATTATTATGGAAATTCATTAAAAATTATTTTTTATTATGAAAATCCATTAAGAATTAATTTTTACTATAAAAATGCTTTAAATGAAAATGCATTGAAAATATTTGTTACCATAAAAATACATTGAAAATAATTGTTACGATAAAATGCATTGGAGATGATTTTTACTTATAGTAAAATAAGTTTGAAATGACTTTTAATATTAACTTGGATTAGAAATCATTTTTGTGATAAAATCGCATTAGAAATAGTTTTTACTAGGATTATGCATTATAAAGAAACAAACATTTTTTTTAGAAAATCCTACAATAGAAATATGTTCCTGGCTTTATTAAAAAGTAGACATATAAGCCACATTACATTTTTTTAGAAATAAAGCTTTTGATTAAAATTTTTTCTGTTTGATTAATTTGTAAGTTTTCTTTCTATTCTAAAAATCCAGAGAAAATTTCATTATTTTAGATTTATTTTTCTAAAATATTTCAATGACACCAGATTTTTCTTCAGTTTATTCCCTTAGAAACCATCAAGAAAAAACTTTTTTTTTTCTTCTATTTTTATTCCAAAAATGTCAGTTATTTTAATCCGTTTTTCTTGCAAATAAATGCCAAGAAAAACAGATTTTTTTCTTTGTTAAAAATATCAACTTAACCAGATTTTTTTTTTCAGTCCTTTTTAAAAAATATCTTTAAGAAACTTTTTTTTCTTTAATTTATATCCTCACCAAATGCCAATAAAACCTTATTTTAGAATAAAAATTCTACCAAGAAAGTATCTACTGACAATTTTTCTAAAAAAACAAACAAACAAACAAAAACCTAAAAAAACAACCCTGTCCATCAAACAGTTTTTTTTACACAAAATAATTATTTTGATGTAACTGATCTACTTTATAATTTTGTCTCAAGCAAATAATTTTCTGGTGTTGATATGTCTTTAATTAAATCACAATGGATAAAAACCTTTTATTGATTCCCATTTATAATATTTATGGTGTTTTTTCCCCCTTTAGCCAATATATTGATTGCTTTAATCTAACAAAATCAGGTCAAGCTGTTTCTGATTAGAATCTTTGCAGATGTTTATATCAAAAAGTTCAATTTGAATTAGTCTGTTTATTTTTTTCTCATTTTTTTATACATTAATCTTCCCCTCTGTTTTTTTTTGTTTATTTGTTTTACAGCATATTAAACTTTTTAGGCTCTTTAATGCCAAGATAAACCATTTTTGATATACAGTATATTATCCACGCAGATTTTTTATCATTATTATTTAGATAAAACTATTTGCCTTATTCATTCCATAGCTGGAGGGAATGTGGAAATTCTTACCTTTTCCCAGGGCAATGGTCTAAATGTGAACATAAACAGAATGACTGGGATTCCATCTACTAAATTACGATTTGAAAGTTTGACTGCATATCCACTACCTCCCTCAAGTGGACCTGCCCTCTGTTACTGTGTGTAATTATTAGGGCTATGAGAATATGCCTTTATTAAAGAATATTGTTGTTGTTACTTGACAATTTTGTGATTTTACTATTTCTTTAAATTTTGTAGTTTTTATGATTGTAACATTTTTTTATTAAAAAAATATTCTTCTCACAGCTCTAATAACTAGAGATGTGACAAGCACATTCTTTGATAAAAGCATATTGTCATAACCTGAGTAATTATACCAATTGTAATAGTAAACTATTCTGTGTTCACAATTTTCTAATTAATAATCATCTTTTTTGTGTGAGGCTTCTTTTTTCCATCTTTTCTTGTTGCTGTAATATATGTTTTCCTATGTAATTCCACTTAGAAATAGTTTCTCATAATCAAATTAAGCTATGTAAGTATTAATTATATTTATTGTCAGTTTTTATATTGACTGAGTGTAATAAGAAATTTTACCTAAATTTCTCTAAATATAAAAACTCAATGACCAAGTACAAAATTTATAAAGCGTTTTAAAGATAAGAAACAAATTCTCTATTTCTTTTAGGAACTCCTTCTTGTGCTGGTTAAGTGTAGACACAGAGTCAACAACCGTCAGCAACTGCCAATTTCTCGCCTATGCAGTCATATATATATATTTTTTTTTTTTTAAGAGAATATTATTGTTTCAAGAAAAGTGTTAAATAACTGGTTTGCTCCCTAGTTTTAGTGATACAATGGCCTAATCTCAGATTCTTGTATGTGTTTTTTATTCTTTTACTTTAGGTTAAGTAAATTTATGTTGCTTTGTATTATATAATCTTTATTTGATTCTGTGACACATACACACACACACCCACACACATATATAAAATGTGGGTGTATAATTACATTTATATGGGAATTCATATGCAAATAATTATGTATGTATGTACATACTACTTTTTTCTTCTTTCTGTATGATTTTTTTTTAGTATCATCTTTGTTTAGCCCTTTAAGTTAACCACCACGCCCAGTGATGTAATCAAAGTATGGTGGTAGTGGTAGCTGTTGTCATCACCGTTATTGTTGGAAAGAATATATTGGTGAAATAAATTCCTATTCTTAAGTTATTTCTTCAGGGTCTCAGCAACTTATTTTCTATATTTGTAAATTTTTATAGCTGAGAAAAATGTCAGTGAACTCTTCCAGGAAATGTTGAGCATTACTTATTGTATTTTTCAGCCATGTTATCATTCATGCATTTTGTCTTAGTTTTTACCATCTAGATTTCAAGAGCTCATTTGCTAAAACCGATAAGGTTCTTCTCTGATGTCATTCTGTGCCTTACTTTGTCTAGATTTTATTGTCATAATCATTTATCTGTAAAAGTCGACAGCAGTCGTTACGTAATCCAAAAACATATATTAATTGGATTGATTTCTCAGATTTTTGTAGAAAAAAAAAATCACAATTTACAGAAAATGCCTAATTTGAATGTATATCTATTTTTGCTAATAAACTTATTTCATTATGAGAAACTTCTTTTAAACTAAAAATCTCTTGTCTGTCTAGAGAATTATATCTCAACCTGGGCAAGTAGTCTTGGGAAAACTATGAATTCCTAAATTCCTCCTTGGTAAGAACTTATTTATTGTAAGGGCAGCAAGGGTGGACCATTGGTTGAAGCTTAGGCTCTGGAATCATATTACACAAGTTCAAATCCCATTGAAACCATTACATTTCCCTAAAGTTGACTTGGGCAGATGGAGCTCATTAAATTGGTGTTATGGCTTGGTTGTCCACAAGAGAGTATGTAAAGTTGGATAAAAGATCTATTAGAGCACACAAAAGGTACAGAAAAAAGTGAAGAAAGTAATTATCCAGTCAAACATGACGAGTCACTCCAGAACTGAGCCTGTCCTCCAAAGGATAGTTTTAGTTCCGGTTAGGCTAGGTGAGTCTAATTATAGAGGATGGAATCCACCACAACACTTGGGAGAGTAACTCATTTAGGTGAAGGGTAACACTGATTACAAAAGCCCAGAGATATAATGGGCCCGTAAAAATGGCCTTGTGTCTAACTTGAATTTGTGCTCGACCAAATAAATATAATATTTATTTAAAACAGAGGTTCCAAACCTTTTTTTTTTCACATGGACCCCTCTTTTCTTTTTTATGGTGGACCCCTGATAACTCTTGATCATTCAAGTTGTTTTGACTTTTTCATTCATGTTGTTACATTCACAACAAAGAATTCCACTTGGAACTATTTCATTTACTTTCAGCTGTCTCAGATGGATGAGGTTCGTTAACTCGGAAGAGTAACTCATCTAGATGTAAGGATAACTCTGATTCCAAAAAACCTTGGTTGATGATACTTGTCAACTAAATGAGAGTAACTTGTCTTGATGAAGGCCAACACTGATTACAAAAATCCCAGGGATATAATGATCATGCAAAACTGGCCTTGTGCCTAACTTGGGTTGGTGCTTTACCAAGTAGATATATATCACACAAATTCAGTCAAGCTACTATCCATATGTCAACCTATTAGCAAATGAAAGATGATATTATTTTTTAGATTTACTCAGACTTTTATTCTCATCTTTATTGATGCACTTACAATAATTTGGACGATATATCCTTCATCTTTCTTCAGGATCTTTTACGAAAGATAGCCATTGCAGATCCTCAATGGAAACAAAAACCTCATATGATGGTAAAAAAATTAAAACTCATCTAGAAGATATTCATTAAAAAAGAATATTCTCAACATAAGACCATTAATGTTGATATGCTATTGAACAGAGAAAAAAAAAACAAACTAATTATTATTTTTAGACCTTGTTTAATCAGTGATCATCTCAAATCTGAGAGGTTAATCTCCATTTGGGAAATTAGGTCTTTCATTGAAGATTTAGATTGATTAATTACATGAGATAATCAAGCATGAATCACAGTGTCTATCTGGCCAACTGCCATTGAGTTTATTTTAACTCATCGGAGCAGACTGAAAATTATTTTCTAACATCCAGTTATGGTTGGAGATCAAAATCTGAAGAACATCAGTATTATGTCAAGAAAACTATTTCTTCCACTTCACTTTCTCAACCCTCATCCAGTATCAAATAAAGTGGTCTTTTGAAGGATCCAGATGAATTTTTGTTAAGCTTGAAGCTTGGAATTAATTTGAATTTTTTAGATTAGACCCATAGAATCCTTTAGCCCGTCGTTCTTATTTCATTATACCTAACATCTAATTAAATTTTTTGATGAACCTTGGTTAGTGCTATTAAATTCATTTAAACTTTTCTTGTTTTTTTTTTGCTAAATACATAAAATTGTCTTAAATCTGACAATCAGTAATACTGAAATGATTTATACATCTTGTAGTATTGCTTGCCATTTTTCTGGTAAGAACAGGGCAAGTTGAATCCAATCAGAATCCGAAGGGAAGCAGAGCAATTAAATAAATCTGATATGAAATTGTTTGACAATATCAAAGTCCGACAATGTAGGTAATTATATCCAAAAGATTAGAGTATTCAACTGTAGGTAACAATATCCAAGAAGGGGTAAATGCTTTGTCATCCAACAACCAAATCTCTCTCAGCAACAGCAAGTGTCAATAGCAGTGGCAAGATTGAGTCAACTAAACCTGGTGTTTTATAGATAGTTTTTACCAGCTCCGCTCTCTGACTGGTCCAAACCTTGCCACCCCTCTATAAAAATAAATGAGATTAACCTTATGGTCATACACTAAAATAGAGAGGGAGAGAAAGAAGAACTCCATCATGATGTGCACAACCCCTTTTTTCTCCATCGTAATCTGCACAGCATTTTTTTACTAATTTGTCTTTCTGGTTTCTTATGGTTTTATTTGTCAGTCTTAAAAAAATTGTCTTTAAAAAAAAAAGACATCAATGAACATTCTACCCCTACATTGAATAAAAGGTTCAGTTGGTAGATGGTATCAAGGCTCTAATATTCAGCTTGAAGAATCACAAAATTTGCAAGTAACACCTGAAGAAGGGTGAAGACATTGTACACACAATAATGCCTTCTTTAGGTGATCGAACTTGGGAATGTTCTTGTCGTAGAATGTGGAAACCTCCAAGTAATCATTATCACAAGGTCAAGGCTTCAATCTTACACAAAGGCAGTAATTACTAAGAATACATTTATTAGACTTTTACACTTTAACCTGGTCAATGTTAACAGATCGAGAGCTATCTACTCTAGTGGATTTAAAAATCAGTTAATTTTGAAATTCTGTGATTACCTCAAGAAGGTTCTTGAGTACAATCAACTGAAGAAAGCCAAACGGTTTTTCTACTGGAGCGTTGTGATGGTAACAATGATAACGATAAGGACATCCGAAAAAAAAAAAATTACTGATGTTTTTAGCGTTTAAAAGTTGTATTTGTAGTGAGTTTAACACTAGTGCCTGCAATTTCCAGGATGATAAACATAGCTTAAACAATACAATAAATAATGCTCAACATTTTCAGAATAGATCTTTAACCAACACTGTACATAGATTGGATTTGTGTGAGAATAATTTGTTTGAGTACAAAATATTTGTTAATAAAATCTTCTGTAACACTTAGAATCTAATCTAAGAAGAACTTGAATGAATGACATACATCTCATGCCTTTTTCTTCCAAACAGAAATTATTATTATTATTTTGATATTTTCAGTTCCAATATTATTTTGTCCTGATTACTTGTGTTTTTTATTTTAATCATCATTATTTTACTGTTGTTTTATTATCATTACTTTTTGTATTATTTCCCGTTACTATTATTATTATTATTATTATTTGTAGTTTTATTGGTATTTCTATTCAGTTAAGTTTCAAATTACTACATTTTTTGGCTGAGAGAGCAGTTGAGAGAGTCAGAGTGAACGAAAGCAAAAGAATCTACATATATAAGTAAGTCACCTACAAATAAAAAAAAAACAAACCTTTAGTTAAGAAAAAGCAAAAGTGCCGTGACCTTAATTTTATGTTCAAACTTTTTTCTTCTCCACCCCCTTCAAAATTATGCAAGTAAGTAATAGGGCGTGTCCTTGAGACGAAGACAACTCTATGACTGAAAAAATACAGTAATTTACATAATTATTTGGAATACTATGAGTTTATTTTCACAGATTGTAGCCATTCCTCGCAATTCTATTCTATTAGTAACCCTAACCCTATTAGTAAGACAATTTTTGTAACATCTATGTATAGATAATAGGATGATCTATAAATGATTTTATTCAAAATGAATATATGCCAAAAATATTTCAACAAACTTTGTTTATTTAGAATAATTATACTTTTATTCTCATCTATGTATTAAAACACTTAGTCACTCAAATGATTATGATAGTAGATTCCCTTCTAATCCAATCGGAATATTCAAAATGCCAAATATACAATTTTTTTTTGATCGTCAGAAAAGATTGAGTCTCGTTTATTATGAAAAAGTGTAGCCATATTCCAATTGTCTAAAAACATGTTAATATAAAATTAGAAAAAAACATCAGTTTTAGCTTCTCTATTTGAATGTGTTTTCATAAGAAGTTAGAAATGTCATCTAAGGTTATTGTTTTTTAGAAAGCTGACAGTGTCACAAGCACAAAATATGATATTCACAAACAATGAATAGCTCAAATGCTCTTTTAATTTTTTTATAATTACATTCCTAATTACAAAAGCTTCCCACAGAGGTAAACCATTCCTTTGTGATCCAGATCCAAGCAAGACAATCGTGGGTAGCCAAGACTTCGGTCTTGCCCTTAACACCTGTAATTTCACTGGCTCCTGCTGATTCAAAAATAACCGACATATCCAAAATAGCAGCCTCTCGGCATTCTCAAAAATAAAAAGAAACGGTTTTTTTTAAATAATTGTTTTTCTTGCTAGGTTTGTTTTTTGTTGTTCATTGCAAAGTTGTTGTATTGACTTGCACTTGCAATTCTATTAAAACCAAAGTTGATTTTGTGTTAATTTAAACGCTTGGTCAGTTAGAGTAATAAAAGGCTCCAGTAGCGAACATTTGAAATCCGTTTGGTGACCACATCAGATGTCACTTGTCAGTCTGTGTCATGAAATTATCACTTGCTTGTTACACTTGCTAGTTACCTGGTATTTCTACCTGTTATTCTTAACTTTCATACCTGCCTCATGTCAGGTGATTAGTAAAAGAAAAAAAGAAAGGGAAGAAGATAATAGAAAGAAAAAAAGAAAGATAGAAAAAAAAAAAAAAAGCAATTATTAAAATATTATTTTGATTACCCTCCAAGATGACTTTTGATTATCATCATTATTCAGATTATTCAAATTTTTTACTCTCATTTTTGCTGTGATGTTAACAGATGTACTCGTTGGCTTTATTCAAACATTACTGAAACTTTGGAGCATTTTTGGGACTGAAAACTTTACTCTTTTTTAAGTGTTAGCTTGGTACAATATCTTCTATTGGTCGTCAGCTCTTTCTTACAAGTGACATTCATCTGAAGAATAAGGATTAGATCCTGACTTCAGGCAAAAATAGTTTAGAATATTTAACATAGATTTACCTAGTATTTAGTTAATGCCTATTAAATGTAGATAGTTTACCCATGTGAATTGAATAAAAGGTTTCCTTCTCAGTTCAAAGAAAGCTGCTGAGTGGAACATGAACTTTTTTCAAGTTCAATTAATGTGTCCAATGAGGCTGAAGGGTATATCTACTGAATATTTTAAATGCGACAATAAAGATTGGAATAGAAGTTGGAATTATTTGAATCATGATAATAATTTTTTTAAGGAAAAAAGACAGTAGGATTTTACATTTTAGACCTAAAAAATCTTACTAGAAACCTATTCTAAATTTAAAGGTGGTAGTGCTCCAAACATAGTAGTTATATTTTGTGTTATGAACTAGTGAAATAGGATATTATACTACATTTGACATTGATAGCATTCTTTTTGAGTAACTCTGATACCCCAGCACCTGAAAATCTAAACCTTTTACTTTATTAATGTTATAGAGATCTCTATATTTATTTGTTAAAAAAAATACAAATTTGGCACAAGGCCGAATAAGAAAAAATTATTGAGTGCTTGTACAACCAGCAATCAGTGATTTTTTTTTTTTTTTTTTTTACTGAAGTCAGAGTGACAACAAGTCTTTTGATAAGTTCCAGCAGGCTCTGTGCCATGCCAATCAAAGACTGTATAATGCAACTCTTTGTTCTGCTGGTACAACAAAATTCACTATGAGGAAAGTTTTTTTTTCCTTTTTTTTTTTTTCTAACCACAATCAGATCTGGTCTATTTGCTTGAAGGCTCTGCCAGTTTATATTTCAAAATTCTCTTGTACTTTCAGTGTTATCTTTTTTCCTTATCAATATTTTCGTTTTGATCATTTTTATCATTATGTAACAGAACAAAAAACAGAAAGATTAGAAGCAAAGAGGAATTGTTTGAATCTATAAATAAATCTTAATAAAAGAAAAACTTTTTAATTATTCATATTCAATTATAAGCAGATAAATGGATTTGTTAAAAGAGACAATTGTTCATATATTGTTATAAATACACAATTGTCAATTAATAAACTCATTTGTTGGGGAAAAAAATTCATTTGTTAATTATCTATATTTACATATTTTTCATCCAAATTCTTCTTGAAAATGAACCCATCCACCCATGCCAATACATTTTTTGCTAACAGGCCATATATATTGCAGAGGTGTACTGACAAGGTGTACCTGATGAAACAGACCTGTACAGAAAAATATTATATATATACACAAAGAGAGACCTCCTATTTACATATTTTTTCTTTGTTTTCCAATTTCCTAAGTGTTTTTACATCAAACTTGAATGAAAAAATGCTGCCTTAATATACATATTTGTGTAGAAGCTCGGGCTGTGAGATCGTGGTACGCGAGTTCAAATCCCAGTCAAAACCATTACTTTCACTTTAGCAGCCT
>JAUZSX010307543.1:0-12519 GCA_034780655.1 Idiosepius hallami | reverse complement strand
TGTTGTTGCTGTGGCATTCACCCGGGATCGGTTAAGCCGGCTCCTCCTCCCAACAAGTTCATCGCATCCCGAATGAATCCCGACACACGGCGATCCGCCGCCAACACTGAAACAAGAGAGAGCCATATATGTGTGTGTGTGTGTGTGTGTGCGCGTATACATCCTCCTCTCACACACATTAAATTGAATAAGATTTACTTACCTTTCTTTTTCCGGTGGCTCATAAAGGGGCAATAAACAATGTTCGTGGTAATTCATCCAATGACGGACGCACATAATGTCAACTTTTTGATTAGATAATAAAGCTTAAAAAAAAAAGGAAAAATTGTAAAATGAATAATGATCTTCACGAACTTCGAAATTAACGTTATTATGTACGGTCTGATCACTTTGGAGACTTCCCGTTAAAGCACCGAAGTTAAGCAACGTAGAGCATGTCCAATGGATGACAACTTAGGAATATCAGGTACTGTAGGAGGCTTTTTGGGAGTTCGTGGTATGATCAGTCGAACGCATTAGGCATTCGAACTGAAAGGCCTTTCCTCTCCCTTATCCTCATCCTCATAATTACCGACCATGCTAAAGAAACCTCTTCAATTAGAGTTTCCCTCTTGGGTCAGAAGTCTCAGTTTAATCTTAGATTGCGAAAAAACTATAGGCAACAAGAATATAATAATAATAATAATAATAATAATAATAATAATAATAATTGTGAAAATATAGGTCATAATAAAAGTAATAGAAATATAAATGAGAACTAGAATATTATAATTATTACCTCTCTTAAATTTTTCCATTGGTTTCGTTCTCAGACAGAGAGCGCTCGGTTGATTTGGGAGATCAGCGCCGCACCGAGCACAATCAATATAATATGGGACAGAATTTCTGTAACAGAATGCCACAACATAAGACAAATAACAAGAAACAACATAACAAACAAAAAGTGTACGCAAATATAAAAAAAACATCAAAAAACAATGTCCCGGCGTTTTTGTCCACCCAAATGAAAAAAATCATATTCTACGTAAAACAGATCCCTTTGCCCGAAATTAATAAAAGTCCATAACCACTACCAATCATAAAGAGAACTCATGTAAGTCATAAACACCCTTCAGCAAAAAACAACACCCAATGCAAAACTCCTCACAAAAAAACAATCCTCTCTCACTTAAAGAACAATACTTTACCCAAACAAAACAAAGCGAAAGACAGAAGCCAAATGAATCCTCACCCTTCTACAAAATCAACCAAAATGACAACCCGACAAAAAAAAAAAAAAAAAAAGTTAAAACGAAAAAGAAAAAAAAAAAATAACAAAAGAAAGAGAAAACTTTTTAATTCCCTGCATGGCAAAAAACCTTCTCCATGAAAAAATCGACATTATATTCCCCAAATTTCCCTCAAAACAAACTCAAACTTTTCCTTTTTTGAATAATAACAAAAGTTCTTACTCGAACAGAAAAGGCTCGGAAAATTATTAATAAATCGGCTCAGATAAAACCCCGTTAAATCAAGATAATGAAGTGAAATCATCATTGACTGGTTTATATTACATTATGGCACGGGGGAGGGAGGTCTTAGGAAATTCGTGATATTCTTTACTTTTTCGACTGACGATTTTGTGACCAGTTTCTAAACCTCTTATACATTACTTTACTAACGGATAGGACCTTTGGACCTTCGAACCATAAAATAAATAAATAAATAAAAACTAGCTTTGATGTCGAAATATTCTTTTTTTTTTTTTTGGTGAGAAGAAAAATAAAAGACGAGTTGAGTCAGAGGTGGACTGAGAGTATTCGGGTCTTTTAGACCAAAAACACATTGGACCACTTTTCCCAATTTTATAAAGTTAAATCTCACATATAGACGTTGTGCAGCAGCAGGTGATCTGTGCGTATTGACTTAAAAAAGAAAAAGACTTTAGTTTAAGATTAATGTTGGGATGATGCTTAATTTTTTCCAATTCCGATACATACCGATTCCCGGAAAATATTAATTCACGATTCTGATACCAAGTACGATACCAATTAATTTGTATCCGGCCTGGCAGTGTGACGGGGTGAAGCGTCAATAATTAGAAATTTATTTATTAGGGAATTAGGTAAATGAATTAGTTAAAATACTTGATGGATTTATTGGTAGTAATAGGAATTTAGGAAAATGTTAAAAACTTACGGGACAATTAGAAAAATTTAATGTCCACAAAAACCTAGACAATTCGTCTCTAGAAACAGATAAAAACCCACATAAAAATATTTTGCTAAGGGCAAATTTAGCCAGGGTGGTCAGATCAAAGGAAGAAGGAGAGGACAAAGAGGAATAAAGTGAAAGAAAGGGAGAAGGAGACAAGTGAACAAAAGAAAAACCCTTTTTCTAGAGATGTTGCATGGACAGGAAGAGAAGAGTTTGAGAACCGGAAGGGGCGGCCTCCGGGAAATGTCGCATTGTGAAGACAGGAATAGGAGCCCTAGGATGTTGAATTCTGGGAGAAAAGGAATTGTGGGTAGGAAGAAACCACGCCCCCTGGAAAGTTTACAAAAAGGAGATTAAATTTGAATTCGTAGAGAGACGGAGATAGACGTGGAGAGACAGTACAGTTTTTGTAGTTGGAGTCAATCAGACTTAGACTCGAGGACTGCTGGCCCCCGAGGGACGAAATGGGAAATTTCCCTAAGAAATAAGGCAAAATTTAAGGAATAAATCCTTTAAATTTCAAATAGCTGTTTTTGCGTCGTCCATTTCGCCATGTTGTGCTGTTGGTACCTTTTATTTCATACCAGACAACACCCAGACTTTGTAACAGTGCCCTGCAGGAGATCACGGCCACATACAGATGCAAGAGTGCAAGACATGCACACACCTCACTAGAGAGGGGACTGCAAGGCCATACTGTTATAGCAGTCCGCACAGCCAGGAGAAACGCAGACAAGGGAGCCTGAGTCAGCAGTGCCGCCGGGCCCTCGGACTAAATCCGATTGGACCGATAGCTCAGTCCACCACTGATTATTAAAACTTGTGAAGTGACGGAAAGCAACAGTGAAAGAGAATAAACGCAATCTCTTATTTCAATCCTATATATTCCTTGCGGATCTTAAATCCCCTGGCACGGTCTAATAAGAATTTATAGCCATATTAAAGATAACGACTCGTCAGTACAGTTTCTACCGTTAGCGAGAATCGAAGGCTGACTTACAGGGTTTCAGTAAGGACTGTCTGTTGTGACCTAAGGATTTTCATTCTTTTAAGAAAGGTCACCGAGATAACTTGTCTAGTGAGTTTGGTCGGTGGGAAGTAATACTCAATAATTAGCCCATTCACTTACTCAACCAACAACACTGGGCTAGTTTTATGTTTTATTATGGTTACTATTCGTTATTATTGGCTAAGGTGGTCAGGACCAACAAAGTTGATTTTCATGGTCTCAAAAGGAACATTTGCGCTACATGAAAAAGTCGCTATTTTACATGAAAAACATTGAGAGATAAAATAGCAGGTTTTGCATTTCTGTACAAATGGCAATTATGCATTAAAATGATCACAGTTTGACCGGTTTAAAGCGTTCTAAGCGGTTGTTGTGTATAATTCCAAAAAGAAAAAAAAGGCAAGTTCTCCGAATTGGATATAACTTTGTAGTTTGTACCTTAAATTCAATTTATGGATTGAATATGTTTCAGCACTAATTATTCAAATGTAAAACCAATTTCTATTTAGAATTAAAGACTGAAATCTTTCCATTTATGAAATATTCATCATTAACAGCAATTTCCCTGTTTAATACCAATTTTTATTTCAAACCTTTTTATACAAGAATGTCACTTTATTTAAATTACTCATGTCGTGCAGATTCGTATTTTTTAGCAAGAGCAGAGCTCTGCACCAGTGCACCAATCGATGTCGGATTATTTGTTATTAAAACATAGTTTATCTTACCAAATGCTAACCCTCACCCCCAGAAATATCGAAATAATAAATATTCCAATATTATTATTATTATTATTATTATTATTATTATTATTATTATTATTATTCAAACTGACCTGCAATAGAATTGAAGAAAATCTTGCATTCTTCGACCAGTCAGATTCCTTTCTCTCCACGTGGAAATGTCACCTTTTACCACTCCTTGATGGGAACACGACACGTACCGTCTCTCACAGGATTCCTCACTCCCGCATATTGATGCAGAAAGACCTGAAAAATTAATAATAATGATGATAATAATACTACTACTACTACTACTACTACTAATAATAATAATAATAACAACGTCGACAAAAACAAATGATATCAACAGCAACAATGGTTATTTTGATCTTGTACAAACTGCTGGCATTTTGAATATGGATATCACTAAAAATTATTAATTATTACTATTGTTATATTTAAGTCATCGCAATCTAAGAAATCATTCCTAGTGTAATTATTATCCGCGCTTGGCATCAAACCAAGTATTTCTAGGGTACGAACCCGCGGAAAAAACATACATACATACATACATACATACATACATACATATATGTGACTTATTTTATACTCATACTCAATGAACTCCTCCATAAAAATCCATTTTGGAATGAATATAAAGAGCAAGAGTTGTTGATTTAGTTAAAGTAAAAGATTATGATTTTGTTGGCAAGTGTTAGAGAATGCATTGTAAATATAAATTTACTGCTGTTTTTGAGTGCATTGATGCTTTTTCGTTTTTCTTAGAAATTTGCCTTTTTTCCGTAATGAAAGCTGAAATAAAAAGAAGCAAAAAAAGAGAAAACAATTGAAAATATCAAAGTCAAAAAGAAAAGAAAAGAAAAAAAAATAAAACAACCAAAACAAGGAGAAAAGAAATAAAAAGAGCGATAAAAAAGCAAATAAGAAAGAAAGAAAAAACTAACAAGAAAAAAAAAGAATGATCATTTAATTAAAAAAATGAAAATAAAATAAAAAAGTCTACGAAACTAAACAAAAAAAGAAAGAAAAATAACTAGAAGAAACGAAGAAAAAGAAAAAAAGAAGGAAAGCAAAGAAAAGAAAAAGAATAAAAGAAAAAAAAAGGAAAAAAAAAAGAAAGAAGTGAAAAAAGACAAACGAAAATTTAGAAAAATTAAATGAAAGAAATAAAATTTCAGAAAAAATTGTGAGAATAAAAGTGAAAAGAAAAGAAAAGACTGTAATGTTTGTCCAACAAGTCAAGTCACGCAACTCTTGTTGAAATCTTTTCAAGTACCACTTGATGACATAGCCACAAATCATTGGACTCAACAACCATCTCAAAAAAAGGATTAAATTAAAAAAAAAGAAAAAGAAAATCAAAACATAAAACACCTATTTATAAGGAATTTTAAAAACTTCTTGAAAAACCCAGAAAAACCCATGAAAAAGAAAGATATTAGAATTAAAGGAATATTAGCCTTAAAAAATTTTGCCCTGTTTTAAGCAAAACCATGAAAAAAAAAGACCTTCCCCTATCCCCCAAAAAAACAGGAAAGGCAAAAATAAAGAGCACGTAAGAACAAAACAGCCAAACATAATTTTGGGGATAAGTCTTCAGGAAAATCGATAAAAAAATTGAGACAACTAAGCCCTCATCTCACAATAAAATAAAAATCCCCTAAGAAAATATAAACAAACAAATCAAAATCACCGCTTATTTAGAATGCTAAAAGAAAGTTCAATTAATACTGCATTGCAATTACATAATTTTTTAAATAAAATAAAATTTGTTATTCACATGTGTATATTATACATAGAAAATAAAATACTGTCACAATCACACAAATATTAAAAAATACAACACGCACACACACGGGCGCGCACACACACACACACGGGCGCGCACACACACACACACGGGCGCACACACACACACACACACACACACGCGCGCACGCACACACACGCACGCGCGCGCGCGCACACACACACACACACACATACGTTCTTTTGTATGTGGCGTTCAGCTGTAGTGGCAGAAGAATATGGAGTTATTCTCTTGGTCATTTATCTGTTCTTTACAGAGCACAATCATGCCTGGTTGTATAAATATGCCAAGCAAATTGTTGAAAGCCTCCTGACTGGGATGAGCGATTATTTGGAAACACGGCTATGCAAGGTTCTAGTCAGCGTTGTTACATGAATTGTCAGATGGATAATTGTTTCTTATGCAGGATTAGACTTAGTCAGTGCCGTGCTTAGCCACCTTGTAGTCCTTCGCAGGATGCGTCTTGCGGCCCCCTTTCCCCTCAAAAAGGTAATTCTCTCCCCAACATACTGGAGCCCCTTCAATCCAAGACCTTATATACATACATATACAAATATATATATCGAGAGAAAGAGAGATAGACAGAAAGGATTGATAGGTGTATATTTCAAGTGGGATAAGGATTTTCTAGATGATTCAAATAATTAATTTGGTAACTATTTGAATTACTAGAGATCTGTGTAGCCAATGAGCCTTGAAGCCCCTAGGGAGCTTGCAGCCCTCCCCCGCAATCGTGGTGTCTGTGGAGGCCCTAAGCATGGCTCTGGACTTAGTGACTCCGATTACGAGTTCAGATTTGTCCTCATGTTTTATTCTTGAAGTCTTTCTCATGTGTGAGTGGAACTTGCAGGGCAGCGTAAGTTTGAAAATTTTCTTTTGGTTTTCTTGCCTGGAAGGCTAGTGAGCACCATCCACCGAGAAGCAATAGCTTTGGATGCCAGCAACCCACCTGGAGCACACGGGGTTCTCCCCGGGCGAGCCCTCACTCTTCTATCATTAGAAGCAGTTCTACCGGGCTTATATAAAAGCCACCTGGATTTGTTGTATATGACTATTTCAGAAGCATTTCGTGAGCAGCAATTTATGGATAAGGGCTTTCCCCCATTGTCACTAGTCAGATTTAGTAACGTTGATCATCAACTAATATGATGTTATTTAATTCAAAATTAGCGATAAAAACAGTAATTTTATGAAGATTATGCGAGACACATTTTTTGAATCATGAGAAAATAAATAGATAATTATAAAAAGAAATTAACACAATGAATTATTACTCGTGCAATGCACGAGATTGAATATATTCCTGACGAGCTTCCATTAAATTCTTACAGAATATGTTAGTCGATGCGAGAAAATCCCGGACAAGCCCCAGATTAATTGTTACAATACACAAGTATATGCAGGGATGTATTACTGGGTGAGGCTCCCGTTTAATATTACGAGATAATCCCGTATACAGTAACAAAACACTGTGAAAAATAGTTGATTCGTTGTCACAATGAAAAAATAGAAAATCAACAGAAAGAATGAACAAACAAACGCTTTTAACATTTTTTGAATTATCAGAAATGTAAAACGAGAAGCCGAAGAAAACAAATAAAAAGCAAAATTTCAGAATAAAGCAATCATTTGTTTATGTGTAAACATCTGTGCAATGAGCATTTATTTTTGTCTTCAAATCAGAGTCAACATGCATACAAAAATACATAATTTCAACGTTGTATGGGCTTTCCTTACATAAAACTAACCCTACTATTAAAACTGAATTGATTGCACACATAAAATATGAAAAACATGATAAAATCTTGAAAATCATTTTGGTATAAATTTGAGATATTTTTAAGCTTGTAATATTTTTTATTTACTATTTTTACCCCCTCAAAAATGCCGCCCCTTGGCACGTGCCACCCGGACTAACCACCCACCCCTCCAGCCTTCCTTTTGCAACCTCACTGGTAGTTTGTAGTAGCTAACTCTAAGTACTAATAAATCATATTAAAATATTTGTAGCAATTGTAGTAAGCAGGCTCATGCACCATTTTTGTTAACGTGCTAAGCTACGTAAATAAAATATTTATTTTTTACTTCATTTTTTTTACACTTTAAAAAAAAAACTGTCAAATATCGATTTATTGTTCGATTTTTATAATTTTTTTAGTAAAGTTTTTGAAATAATTTTGTTGATTTTATTCTGGCTACCTTTTTTTTGGTTATTATTTTCTATGTACATTTAATTAGTAGAAATGGTTGTGCTTTTTGTTTGTTTTTTTTGGGGGGGTAGGATTAAAAAAATTTTTTTTTCATTGAAATGGAAAAAGAATATAAAATCTTGTATTCTTAATAAATAATTAATTTAATGTTTCAGAAATACAAGGTTTTATATTTTGAATTTTACTATACCAATGAAGTCACTAATTATTTTACTCTAAAATTACCAACTAAGAGCAGTGTTAGAATTTACATGGACACATGTGCATATGAGCCTTAAGTTAGCGACAGTTTTTGAGGGCAGTAGGGGTGATTACATTTAATAGAATCAAATGAAAGCTGGATATTTTAAAGGTCTTTAGCTCTATTTGTTGCACAAGGAACATCAAACAAAAAAAAAGCAGAATCTTTCCTCTTTCTATTGAATATCTGGCAAACCTACTCAAACCTCATTTACAATCCATAAAAAATCAACTTGTATCCTTTAATGAAACATGGGCGAGATTTTATCTATTTTTACACCTCATGGTGAAAGCCAAAAATATATACTGCTAGTAAACAATATCTACAACTTACAAGAAAGATAAATTCAAGGGTTATTATTTGTAAATGTTTATAAATTTAAATACAACTAAAGTGTTTATACATAAAAATTAGTACTTCTGATTTGATTCAATTTCTAGACAGAGAACAAACTTACAGAAGATAAGAAGGAATATATATTAAAATAATTGAAAAAAAGATTAAAATTTAAAAATAAAAGTTCTGGAAAAACCCATTAAAATTACTTCAAGAAATTTTTAGAAAAAAAAAATTGAAATTAATAACTTTTCTTTTAAACATTTTCCACTTTAAAAAAGTCAAGTTGTTAAGGTGGTTTAAATAAAGTTATACATTCATTTCTTTCTTAAAAAAAAAAACAACTAATACTGGAATTTCCATATGTTTTGCTGCTGGTTAAAATAAATTTAAAAGTTTTCTGAATCATTAGATGTGGGATCTTTGAAAATGGGATGATTTGACGTCGTCATTTAGCATAATTATCTGAAAAATAAATTTTATACTTTTTGTATTCATTCTTTTTATTGATTCATAAATATTTTTTTCATATATAAAAAAGAAAAGAGTTTAAAGTTTAGAAAAGTTAAAAATTGGTACACTTTCTTTGAATTTTCTAAACTATTAAAAACACATTTAAAAATAGAATATCAATTCAAAATTAATTCAAATGATTTAGAAAATATAATTTTTAACAAATCCTTTTTTTTACTTTAATCATTTGTTAACTGAATTAATTTTTGAAATGTTAAAAAAACTTTGACAATAACAAGAAAGTACTAATTTGATGCCAAATCCATTCCACCACTAAAACATACCACAACCGTAATCTTAAGTAGGTGTGGGCTCCAAAAATAGTGAATTCAATGATAAAAATATCTACATTTCTCAAGTGTACAGTAAATAATGAATGGTAGATTTTCAGAGTTTTTTTTCTGATAGAATTGTCAAGAAGATGACCTCAATTCTTGTCCATGTGACTGATGATGATGATGCTGATGCTGATGCTAACAGGAAACTCCAATCAAATTTTGTGTCACAAGACAAAAGATGAATAAATAAACATCATGAGACTTGCTCACAAAAAAGAAAATAATAATAAAATGAAATTTTTAAAAAAAGTCAATGTTTGTCAAAATAGTGTTTGTTAGTTGATGTCATTTCCACCCTACCACCACGAACATCCACCCTCACTACCATTAATATTTTCAGTCATTTAATGCTGGAAACCATTTATTCTGTACAAAAAAATCTTTCAATTGTAAGGTTTATTTTGTTTAAAGGCATATCTACGAATAACAGTGGTTGCGGAACAGGAGCTAATTAGAATTTGTGTGTGTGTGTGTGTGTGTAAAGAATATGGAGTTATACGTGGATGTGCTAAATGAAGAAACTTTTTTGACAATAATAGTGGATTACAGTTTTCCTTTGTTATTGTATGAATTTTGCTTAACCATGTAAAGCGAAAAAGTGTTTTATTTCTATTTATATGATTCCCACACCCACGTAAAACAAAATTATCTAACCTAACAAGAGAAAGCTACATCTAGTGTTCATGCCATTAAATCACTTAAAAGGTTGATATACCGTTAAATTAAAAAAACAAAAAAGTAATTTAAAGGAAAACTATTTCGTCCTGACAATAATAACAATACAGTTTAATTGTCATGACTGTGACAACATTCCTTGATTATAGTTATTTCGCGATTTTTTCCATTTCTTTTAATTCTGTAGTAAGGCTGAAATAATATGCTTTTTATTAAAGAATATTCTTGTCAAAAGGGCTATGACAAGAATATTTCTTAATATCATAAAAGTTAAATTATTTTAACTCTTTGAACTCTGACATAGCAAAAACCAACTAGTCAAGAGCAGGAATATATTAAGGCCAAATATTGGTCTTATTTTGCCTTAGATCGCCAGGGCCGTCTGATACCGGCCCTTTAGGGTCAAAAGGATTAAAACAAAATAGCATGAAGGAATGCATGTTCAAGAAAAATAGAACTAAATAGCCTGACGATAATTAATAAAAAGACTGAAAATAATAATAAAAAGATAAGCAAAAAAATAGAATAAAAATTTGAATAAAATTTATTCAACATTCAACAATGGTGGTTTTTTAGTTGATATTTTTTTTTTAATTTTGGTAAATATACCAAAATGTTTTTGAGTTGTGTAAAAATGGAATGGAGAAAGTGAAAACAAAATATGGAAAAATACAAAAGGCAGCAAACCGGCATTTGAATTAACTAAAAGACAAATTAATATAGATTTTTTTAAATGATAGATTAGGGTAGAATTAAGGTTCTTTGCACATTCTTAATAATGAAAAGGGGTAATTCATTCATCATTGATAATAATAAAAAAAGTAATCGTAAACAATAGAAAACTGCAGAATTTTAACCCTAATCCTAAACCCTAAACCTAACCCCTAATCCTAATCCTAAATCCTAAACCCTAACCGTAACCCTGTGTGCAAAAAATCCCTCAATTTCTGACTTTCATACACACCCTTTTCTATGGTTTATTTATATTATTTCGTCTTTTGGTTAATTTGAATGCCAGTTATTTCCTCTTTAGTTTCATAATTCGATTTCATTTTCTCCATTCCATTTTTTACACAACCCAGAAACGCGTTGGTCTTCGACAAAAATACCAAAATTTTTACTGTTTTGATTTTTTTAAAAAAGAAATCTAAAACTAAATCTAAATCTAAACAAAAATACAGTGAAGTCTCGGTTATCACGGTTAATGAGGACCGAGACCACCCGCGAAAACTGAAAATCCGCGAAGTAGCGGCACCCCTTCAAAAATGCTTAAAAAACGTATACAGGTATACAGTATACCCCCCCCTGTATACAGTACACCATATAGAATACGGGTAGAGAGAGAAAGAGTCAAATTCATATTATAACAAAAAAAAAACTGTAAAATATGTTGTCTGTTTACAATGCAGGAGGCGGCGTAGTGGCTGCAGGGGGTGTCGTAATTGTATTTTTGAATATTTTTTAGACCCGCGAAGCTCTGAACCCGTGAAAGTGGAACCGCGAACTGGCGAGGTTTCACTGTACATTCCTGGAATTCAGAGAATTACAGTTTTCTGGCTCTTAGATTAACCGAACGTGGTTTCCCTATGAGAAGAGATGAGACTACCTCAGTTTTAGCGTGTTGGCAATGACCGGCAAGTTGCACTCTTCGAGATCTCACGAGTGCAGAGACATGGGGCAGATTGCCATAGATATCTGAGATTAATGGATGTATTTTTTAAGAGAGACATTGCGCTTTCATAAAATAGGCGATTGCAGGTTCTAGGAAATTAGAGAAGACTTGATGGAACCTACACTTATGGGATTAAGTGTTATTGTATCATTTACGATAGAATAATTATTAAACCCATATTACATTAAATAAAGTAAGTTGAAATTGATTTTTAAAGTTCAAAATTAAACTTTATTTTAACAAAGAAAATTGGTTAATCAAGAAAAAACTTGACAAAACCTTAAAAAAAAACTAATATTTTCTTCAGACTAAAGCCCTCAAATGACACCATGTAATCCTTTAATAGAATATGACATATAAATCCCATTTTCAGACAATTTTCGCACCTTACCCTGGCTGAAAATTTTTGTTGAGATAACATTGTGTAACCCCTCGTTTGCTGTCACCTGCTTTTCTTAGCTGCACCACTGCTTCTAGCTTTCCAGATAAAGATAAATAACCCCAAAAATGTTCTGCTAAATGTATGTGACTAATGTTTTCGTTTAGGAATTAACTTTTAATATTAGGATTTTTGTCCTCATCTTAGTAGGTTTTTGATGTTTCTACACTACGTTTCGGCCTAGTCTCCCTCAGTTCGTCTTCAGGTGTTTTTAACCGTAACCTCAGATAGGATTTAGGAATTAACTTTATTATTCTGAATTTTGTCCTCATCTTAGTAGGTTTTTGATGTTTCTACACTACGTTTCGGCCTAGTCTCCCTCAGTTCGTCTTCAGGT
>JAUZSX010307532.1:0-12520 GCA_034780655.1 Idiosepius hallami | reverse complement strand
TTATTAAAGATTATTCTTGTCACAGACTTGACTATTTTACAATTTTACCATTTCTTTTAATTATTTACTTATTAGTAAGACCCTGACAAAATACATTTATTAAAAATATTCTTGTCACAACCTTAATAACTAGAGAAGTCACAGGCACATTCTTTAATAAAAGAATAGTGTCAAACACAGCACTAGTTATTAAATTTGGTTGGCGGCCATCTTGTAAAATGGCGGAAACGTATGAAGACACAATCTGATTGTTGTCCACTTGGATTAAAATTGTTACAGAGACTCTAAATCTGGTACCAAAAATCAAACTTTTACAAAAAGTTGAATTGACAGATACCTCTGAAGCTTTGTATGAAAATGAAACACACAAAATCCCATCAGACTTCAACATACTGCCTGACAGACCAATACAAATAAGAAAACTGGATCTGATAATTATCAACCAGAAGAAATGAGTCGGCAAACCATAAACTTTTCTATTTCAGACTGAAAGGATGCGTTGAGCTTACTAATTTGGTGAAGCAGCAATAATTTGAAATCTTTCTAAGTTATTCATGTGATTTATTATTTTTTTTGACTTGAAAATGTTAAAAGTAATTGTGAATGATTCCAATAGCTTGAAAACAGACTTAATGAGTCATATCAGCCTAAGGCTGTCCAGTCAGATTAAGATAAAGAACACGACAAATAAATCATTTTGTAAAAAAAAAAATATCCATTTTTCATTATCATTCTATTGATCACTCTAAAGTGTTAAAATTATAGTTTCAAAATATTGATCTGAAAAGCAACCTAAAGTACATATCAACTGTGACACCCTTTGCTTCGGTTGGTATCTATGATAAAATAGTTAATTACAAAAATATATTCCCTGGTGCCGAGGTCATCAGCAGGGTTTGCCAAACTTTGCCATAAAAAGGGTATTTAGAAGAGGGTATGACATAACCCTGCAGCAGTCTAGTGGTGCATACGTGCATATACAGATTTTTGGCCTTTGCATCGCAGAACTGTGACATCATTTGGAGGGAAAAGCTGAAAAAGAACAGAATGCAGGATAGACAAAGTCTTTTGATCTAGAAATCTATTTTCTTCCTAGTTGTAGCTTAATGGAGAGAAGATGGCATAATTAAATTATAGATTATTGGAAAATAAAAGCTACATGGGGTTGTGCTTAGTAACATTGGGGTGATGATGAATTCAAGTTGCTCCCATCTCCAAATACTGAACCTAATATAAATGGTACTTAAAACCTATTAACATACCCTCAAAATGCAGTTATTTCATGATCACAAAAAATGGAAGAAATCGAGAAGTTGGCTTTTGAAGCTAATGTTTTCATAGCTTTTAGCCACTTTTTGGTATTTTGTAGCTATTTTATAGCCAATTCAGGCTTATCCTCTAGTGTAGCGCTGTGACATTGTCATAAAGTAATTTAAAATCCATTTTTCTTTTTCCCAAAAGATAAAACCCTGAATTTCATCATATTAAAACCTGAATGATATTTTTCTATTATCGTAGCTTTAGCAAAACAGCAACAGTGGTTACTCAAACAACCACACAACATTCATCTACACATTAACTGGTCATTAACACTTCAACTTCTCGAGATATAATATATAAATTTGTTTTTCACGCATCTCACCTGCACACTTTCCGGTCAACATATTCCTAGAAAAAATCCTTATAAAATTTTCTTTGAGAGTTAATAATCGGTGAAAATTTCATATTCATTAGCTCATTTCATGATATTTGGTAGTGTAAAGAGAAAAACTGAAAAGTAGAATAAAGTTTAGCAATCTTTATTCAATTAAATTCCTAACAAAAAGAATATTTCTAACTTATTTCATAAGCATGTTCAAAGTCCTTTCATTATTCAAAATATAGGGAGCAGGTTTTGGAATTACAAGATTCTCTGCTAACAATTAACTATTTTCCTGGAATAAAATCACTCCAGTGACCCAGCATTTTGGTGGTACTTTGGGGATGTTTTGATTGTTCTGGTGGCTGTCCCTGTTGGATGATGAATTCTTATTGTTACATCCGATGCATCTCTGTGTGCAAAGGGGCTAACCTTGAAATGGTGCGTATTTTTTTTCTGAGACTTTCAATTGCCTTTCTTCTGGATTTTCGTTTAAAGCGTATTGTTTTATTGGGCTTATTTACTATGATGGCATATTTACTATGACAGTCATGATGTTTCAATAAAACAATTCCAGGTTGTGCAAGCCATGAGGGGATGGAAGTACCTGTTGAGCTTTATCTTTGGAACGAAAATACCTCTGGTGTGGAGCTATTGCACACTGTAATGTGATGAAGCCCTTGGCCAGAATTGAACTGGGACCAGCCAATTGTAGAAGTGACAGAATGACAATGAATCATAAGTGTATGACGTGATCTTTGATGCACATATGAAATACCTGTTTTTTGACGCATGGAGGAAATCTCTCAGCTAACCGAAGGAGGAGATTTCATCAGCAGATATCCATATAAACAGACGAAATGAAAGAAAGGGAAATGAGTGAAAGAGAGGACGAATACGCCCCGAAAAGAAAAAGATAGCCATCAATGCTTGGGAGATGACCAGCAGTGACAGAGAAACAAGAGTGCCCCTCTCTCTCTTTCCCATTCTCTTGTCGACACTCTAACTACTGAACAAGAGAAGAAGTCGACAGAACTATCAACAGAAAAATATATTACAACAAAAATAAAAGTTATGAAACATACAGTGAATTGTTATTTCTATGTCTCGTATATATAGAAGATTCAGAAAACACGATGTTACACACACGAGTTGTTTGTAGATGAACACAGTAGGGTTCTGATAGCATTTAGAGCCTTCAGGGATGACATCTTCCAATTTAGAGATTAGCCTTCTTCGGTTTGCCAATTCCAACTGTACTGTCTTTCATATTAATCTCATGGTCACAGAGTTTGATTCGTTAGGGATGTAAGGTGAATTTTGGCTTGCTGTCACTCTTTTACTTTCAGCGCCAACTCACACTAATAGACAGAAATATATTTTTCTTGAAGATTTCAGTGTGCTTTCAATGTGACTTAGCCGATATTTTGGCCCTCCGTAGTAAAAGAACAGCTCTGATTAGTTGACAAATTTGCTGTATTGTCTTTTGCCCGAGGTCACCAAATTCGGTCTATTGGCCCTAAGGATCCAAAGAATTATAAAGATCTACTGACCGTTTTCGTTACAAAACATTATTTCTACCTAACCCCCCATGTACTCCCATGTACTTAATACTAAAGGATTTGCTATAAAAATCAATAATATTATTGATTCATTCATGTGAGGATAAATTTTTCTTAAAAAAGTCTGTCCTGATTTAATTGTCTATAAGAAGAATTCAATACTACACTCTTTTCCTGTGCTGCTAGCAGTGGTGTGGTGCGCTGTGCTGCCTGTATTGCGTTTTCACTGCTGCAAATTGTTTTTTGTGCTTACCAGAATTAATCTAAGTGTTGCAAAAGAACTTTGGTTAACTTAAATAATCTCATTTGACAATTGATTGGTGTATGGTGTGGTGACTAATCCTTAGAATCCTGACATAGCAAAATTAATAACTAGTCACTCAGATGCGGTCTATTAGACGACTATATTAGGAAATATTGGTGTGTCTATTTTTGCCTTAGGGTCGAAAGGGTTAATTTTAATTAGTCGAAGGGGGTGAAAATAAAAGGAGAAACATCTGTGATCAGTGGATGATCGCTGGTTTGGTTGTTCGGTTTGGAAGATCAGATCTCAAGTTAGATAACTCTTTTCCGACGTCTTTTTAATGCTGGGGGATATGTTCACCCCAGCACCGTTGAATAGTCCCCTGTTGTTGCACCATTTTGACCTGAATTATTGTTAACAATTCTTTCTTTTAATTTTTATGTTTAAATATTCTTTCGTTAAAGTTCTGACGAAATAAAATAGATTAATAAATAGTCTAAATATTACGAAGCTACGCTTCCGGCTTTTGAAATTACCATGACTTTACTTGTGTCTGTCTGTGCGTCACTTTATGATAAACTTTTAGTGGCATTCCGACTATGATTAGGTTATTTTCTTTAAAACAAAAAAAGGATGGAGCAGATCCAACAGATCGAGGTGGAAGCCAGAAAAAAGCATCTGCAGCCCAACTTAGAATACAAAAAGGTCTGGAATATACTTCACATTTCTTAATTATTTCGCCCAAACTTAGGTTTCACTCAATCAGTCTTCTTATTCTCTGTCAACCTCACTTAAAGTAGAAAATAATTTCTATTGAAAAATAAAAGCAAAATAAAGAAATATAAATTTTATTAATAACAATATTAAGACCGTTTATTTTTGCCTTTAATATTTGTATAAAACAAAAATAAAGTGTCAAATGGGTCCTATTTATATAATTATTTCTGCATGAAAAGAAGGAAAAATATTTTTTATTTTCAATTTTTTAGAGAAAGGGAAACGATTGTTAAAAAAGTTACATTTGTAGGGAAAATAGATTATTAACCTAAAAATTACATTTTACTTTTTTTTTTCTAAATAACTTACTGTTGTAAAAATTCTGGATGTTGTCTCCAAAAGCATTGCCTCTTAGACAAAAAGTTTGTTTTATCAATTAAACTTTGTGATAATGATAAAAATGATAATTAAAATTTAATTAATGGAGAGATACCAAATTTTTTTTCCTCAATATAGAGAAAATTTTTTTTGCAAAATTAATTATACTAATGAAAAACAAATAATATCAAATTGATAAAGATAATCTCTATCCACTGGATATTAATTGTGAAATTTAATAAAATAATGTTTTAATAACAAAACCGATGCAAAGTTAGTTTTAATCTTTTTTTTACAGTTAAAAATAAATCAAATGGAAAAATTTGTTTTTTGTAAAATCAAGTCAGCTGTTTGTTGTTCTTGTTGAGCAGGAAGACCTCTTCTAACCCGATTTCAGCTTGGATTAGTCTTTCCGTTGTTATGGAGTTTTCACAATCTCAGATCCAACTGAGACTCCCAGTCTTCACCCTAGGAAGTAACTCTAATCGAAGACGTTTCTTTAGCATAGTAGATCGAGGTGAGGGAGGGCAAAGGGAAAGTCTAGGTATATCTTTTTTTTTCTAATTTTTTACCCCGCCCAACATTAAAACCTGTTTTTTTATGAAAAATAACAAATGTTAACTGGTTTTGTTTTGGTTTTATAAATAAAACAAAGAAAAGCAAAGTTAAAAACGATAAAAAACACAAGACAAAAAATTATTCAAATTTTTGAACTGGTGGCAGAAAATTTTTTAAACTATGTAGGTTATTGTAATTCACATCGTCACCAAATTGCAAGTAATCACTGCCTTCCATAGTTGTCTATTGAATCACGTTTTTGTGACCAAGTAAATCCCTCTGGACGACTTAGGTAGGAATTAAAACCGCTATTTTCCGACAATGCTCACCTGAAACCGATGAGACTCCTATGTCTCTATCTGCTGCGCCATGGGCCCCGCAGGGCAATCCAGGTTGAATCTGTTGGTTTTATAAATCCAATTTTTTTTTTCTAATCAGCGCTGCACTAAATTTTTTCAATAATAGTTTATTTTTATTTTTGAGATGAGGCTTCAACTTGTAGTGTAGAAACATAAAAAAAAACCTACTAAGATGAGGACTAAAGTCCAAAATAATAAAGTTAATTTCTAAATAACTTATATGATACAAACTGATGACAAATAAAAACGTCTCTCATATTTTAACAAGAATCCCAATTCAATTCATGATTAATATTTAAGAAAAATAAATTTAGTTCCGATTTTTCAAGCATACGATCGATTTTTAAGAGATCCCGTAGCCATATAATTGAGGTATCTGTCAACACATTAAGAGCATTTAACCGAGATTAAGTTTGTAAATAATTTATAGAACCACAATCCAAGCCAACCACCAATCTTTCAACACCTGCTACAGTTCCTACTTACCTAACCATTGGCTTTAATTTTTTCAATTGCCTTTGTCACTGTAGAAGAAATGGTTGATCATTTCAAATAAATTTAAATGATATTTAATTCTTTTAAAATTAGTTTTATATCAGAATTTAATTTTTGTTTTGTTTTTCATAAACCTAAAAAAAATAATTGAAAGCTCTGAAGATTTGTGTTTTTTTACAGAATATGAAAATAACATATATCTAAATACAAAACCGTTTTAACTTAAACCTTGTTTTTTTTTTAGATTCTTAAAAAAAATAAATAAATCAATAAAAAATTTTTTTGAATGAATGAAAATATCTGGATATTTTTTTTTTTTTTAGATGACGAATAAGAATCATCCTTTGGTGTTGATTTTAGAAGTGTAAACTATTTTCTTTTAGAAAAATACTTCAGTTTATTTATTTCAAGTATTTTTTAATAATAAAAAAAGTCTAGAGTTTAAAAAAACAATTATGCATTTTCAGATATTGGGGATTAAAGTTTTGAAAAAATGAGTGTAGATAGGATTTTTAAAATTTATAGTTCATTTGAAAGTGCATAAAATTTTACATAGAAACTGAAAAAATTGAAAAAAATGAAATTAAAGACCATTTTTGACAATTTTAAAAATTGTTAAAAAATAGGTGATTTTTAAAATTTTAAATTCTAATGCATTTCTTTTTGTAAAAAAAAACAAAAAACCTCCATGACACTTTCTGTTACAAACTAAAAGATAAAATATTTTTATAATTTCTTATTAACAACTCTTTATTATTTGTTGAAGAAAAAGGTTTACTTAAAAGAATGTGAGCAATCAAAAGTAAATTTATTTATACATAATATAATCAATGGTTTAATCAAAGGGGAGATGAGGTATCAATTTTTCGCTATTTTCTGGTATACCTAGAGAAGGCCTTTCAGTTTAAATGCTTAATGCCTTTGACTGATCATACCACAAACTGCCAACCAGCCTTGTAGAGTACCTGATATTCCTAAGTGGTCACTTATTTTAGCCCTTCACTCTGCTACTCAAATGCTCTCTCTCTCTTGCTCCAATTCTCTCTCTCTCAAGTTTTCTTACCCCCCTGCCCAATGCTCTGTCTCCCTCATTTCTCTTTCTCTCCAATAGTCTCTCCTAAGCTTTCTTAGTTTTCCATCAACACTCTGCTCCCCAAATTTTCCCACTCTTTCCAATTCTCTCATTCATTTTAGCACTGAATAAGTTCTATGTTGCTTAACTTTGGTGCCGTTATTCTGTGCAATGTTTATGTCCCTACAATACTAAATGGTAGAGTTTATCATTTGTCCAATGTGGATAAATCAACTATAAATAAATTGTATTCAAAACAAATTGTTTTGAATACAATTTTTTCATAGTTGATTTCATAGTCAATGAAACACAACAAAACTTGGTGTACAGTGTAGTTTTAAAATTTGTATATTTATAATTATCACTTTCTTTTAAATGGGAAAAAAATATTAGTTTAATAAAAATAAGTTTTTGAAAAATTGTAGAAATATATAATTAAAGAATTCTTAAATTGATGAAATGAGGCAGTAAACTTGGCTGGGTCATATCTTCCAAACGTGTCTTGAAAACAAAAAAATTAAAGTTTATCATTTTTCCAAAGATCTGAAACAAATTTAAAAAACACTGAAATTTTTATGACGTTTTGTGGTCTAAATTTTGCAGCAAAATATGCAAATTTCACCCTCCTAAAATCTGAACGGTAAAGTTTATTAGGACCAAATAATTTCTAATCTTCCTAATTCATCTAGAAGAACATTTGTGTCGATTTTGAAGTAATTCAGTGTCAGTCGGTGCAGATTTCAATTTTTTGCTGGTGTTTTGACATGGAATAACCCAACTGCTCAATTAAGTTATTGCTTGTTTTTCTATAATAGCTAGATTTCTGTCACTAGTAATAATCATAATGATACCAGTAGTGTAACAACTAAATTTTCGAGTAAATCTGAGTGTACCAAAAGTAATGCTTCCTATTTTTTTTATATTATACTCGAATGGATCAGAGGTGATTACAAATTGCATTTAATGAAGACTGAACTTATGCATTCATAACCTGAAAGCTTCATCTCTCTGTTGCAGGTATTGGTGGTGTTAGACTCTAAGAGAGCAACCCCTGTTGTGCGTCAGAAGCAGAGATGCACCATTGAATTCCTGCAGAAAAAATTGAACCAATCAACATCCACTGGTACCTGTTGAACATTTAAAAAGCTGATGCTGTTGAGCACAGATAGGAGATTGGTTCATTGATTTCAGGTTGGCGACAGAGATGTGAGTGATAAAGCATGCTCTGGATGCGAAAATGGACTTCCTTGTTCATTGCTAGCAAAAATGCATTAAGAATGATGGTTACTATGTACAAAAATTAATTCTGGTGCACAAAAGGTTGCTCGTTTTAATGGTACCACTCTTATATTCATAGCTTTTTAAAGAAATAGATGGAATTACTTTTGGAACTACCTATAACATGGTTAGACAAGACTCATAGTTTTATGCGAGTTGGTAATGTCTGAGAGGTGTTAATAATTCTGAAATAGGATTATTTTCAAATCATTTCTTTTATATAAAAGTATAAATTACTCTAATTTACACATATAATTTAAATTTTGTGTATTTAGCTAGCATATTGTTAAGAGGGATATTTAAAGAACGTCAATTTTTTCTGCAGGTTCTTCAACATTCACTCTATTAGTGTAAATCCTTCCTGAACTCTTTAACTACCTTCTCTAAATCTAACTCCCTTATCTTTTCAATGACTTTTTATTCTTCAGATTCATTTCTCATTTGATTTTGATTTATCCAAATAAGTGAAAATGTTCATAGAACTATAAAAGACATGAAATATATATTGACATTTTTTTTATTTGAAATAGTTGTCTTTTTAAATCTTTTTCTTTTTACTGAAATTTTCATCAACAAAGTTTCAAGTTTTGAGAGAAATGTTCTTAGATTATTTTTTATGTTTCTTAGAAAAATTTTAATAGAAATAATAATTAAAAAAATTTGTTTTTTGATAATGGAACAATAATGTTTTATCAAAGGTAATGTTCTGTAAGGTTTCAAATTTACAGTAATTTTTTTAAATGTTCAAAAATTTAAACTCAAGCTAAATTGATTAAAGTAAAAAATAAAACTTAAATATTTTTTCGAAAAATATTTGAATTATTTTATTTTTTTTTTCAAAAATTTTTTTTGTTTTTTAATAAAATATTTCAAAATTTCAAAGATAATGCTACCCAAAACATCTATTGGTGCCTTGGACACATCATCAGTGTTGTTTCCTAGGATTACTGGGTGTTTCGGGTTTTTCAACAGACACTCTCCTCCAGGTGACCCAACCGAGGTTTGCAAGGCCTCAGTCTGTGTCCAAGTAGCTCATCCCTACCCCCATGACTCTCTTCTCTTCAACCAGATCCATCTGGAAGCTTTTTCAGCAGCCTCCACATTGTTGTTTATGGCTCTTTTTTGGTGTCACTCTTTTATCCCTAGTGTGCTGTACGCCTTGATGGGAGTATCTGGCAAATCCCCGGCTGCCCACTTCAACCCTCATATACCTCGTCTTCCAACCATTCTTTCGGCAATCCTCCACCAACTCCTGGTACTTCTTTTTCTTGCCCTTCCTCCATCCTCTCCTCCCAGTGAACCGTCAAATTATTTTGTGACCTCTGAGACCAAGATGATATCAGGTCTCAGTTTGGACTTGGTGATGTGTGGTGGAATTTTTAGTTGTGATTCAAGGTCTACTGTCATCACCCTGTCTTGGGCCGTCAAGAGTAAACCAGCGGGGCAAGGTTTTTTTCTCCTTCCTTAACAGAGTGGGTGGCTTTTTCCTGCATTATTCGTGTATCTACTCCCCTTAATACGGTCATGTTGCGTTGAGAAACCCACTGGGTAGATGCACCCTTAGTCTTTGGGAAGACAGATATCTAGGAAAAGGAAAACTCTGAAGTACAAACCTCCACTGCCTTGTGAATAACCGGAGATCAGGGAAAGCTAAGGGAGTAAACCCTGAAAGAAAATCCAAAGTTGGAGTTCCTGGTAGCTCCTGGTGCCAAACGTACTGCTCTGCTTTCTTTTGGATTTCCACAGGCAAGGCTGAGAGAGGGGTACTAAGAAATGAGCAGAATCAGAGACCCCCGAAAAAACTTTGCCCTGGCCTTGCGCCCTGGAGAGGCCACTTCACTGCCACTGTTCCAGCTGCAGAATCTACACAGGGTGCATTTTATCCATTGTCTCTGGAGACGGACGGATTCCATCATTACTAACCTTAATCCCTTTGCTGATTGCCTCAGGCATGGATATGTAACAACTTTTAGCTTTTCTAAGTTTTACATTTTTTTATCCTTTTTTAAACATGAAAAAATATGAATTAATAAAATTTCAACTAGGCTTTGTTTTCCATAGTTATATTCACAATTTTTCAGGAAACTAATAGGGTCTAATGATTCAAAAG
Organism: Idiosepius hallami; assembly: GCA_034780655.1. Classification (NCBI taxonomy): domain Eukaryota; kingdom Metazoa; phylum Mollusca; class Cephalopoda; family Idiosepiidae; genus Idiosepius; species Idiosepius hallami. The sequence continues at coordinate 2,108 of JAUZSX010307532.1, read as the reverse complement.
TTTTTAATCCTTAACAAATTAATTGGAAAATAATTAACCAAAAAGAGTTTTGCAAAAACTTTATTTTTTTTTAAAGATTAACAAATCATCCAAAATTTCAATCTGTAACTATTAAACAACTAAACAAATATTATTTTACTATGCACACACACATATGAAGCCATCACATGCTTAAATTATTTTATCCTTAAATTTAAAATATTTTTAAAAATTTTATCCTTAAAAAATTCATTTAAAAATAATTAATGAAAATTAGTTTTGCAAAAGTTTTTCTATGAACCGTTTAAGTGATATAAACATTAAAACTTTCAAACCGTGTTTACACAACACAAAAAAAGGACAACAGTCAGTTGTCAAAAACAAAAATTGTATTTTCTCATTGTTTTTCTTAATTTTTTTAAAAGTTATAACATCTTTATAAAAACGCTGACTGGTGTGGTCGACGCTGAATTGTTTCTCATGAAAAAAAAAAAAAAAGCTGATTCAGCCACATCAAAACTTTCCATTCCCATTTAACACAGATTTATGATTAATATGTCTTTGTTTCAGATATGAATGAATTAAATTTACCAAAAACATGTCAAGTTGATTTTCCAGATCCTGATGATTTACTAAACTTCAAATTAGTTATTTGTCCAGATGAGGTAAGAAAAATTTCTTATTTCATATTATTAGAATTTACTTTGTCCTATTTATCAATAATTTCTAGACACATTTGTATATACATTCAACAACTTAAAAAATAGCCCAATAGTTGATTTTATTTTATAGAGACATATCAATAATGCTGACTTCAACAATCAAGAGAAGCATAAAACTTTAAAGTAACAGCAGTGTGATTGGAAAGTAGTAAAGCAGAGATATCTACAATGTTTGTCCCTCATATAGCTGTCTTTGTAGTAGTAGCAGCAGCAAAAAGGAAGAAAAAAATCTTAAATTTCAGCACAATAATTATAAAAAAAACTACTGATTAAATGTGTTAAGGAAGCCTAAAAACTTATATAATTGAATAATTGGTGATTTTGAATAGGTGATTGAGTCTATAAATAGAGGGAGTTACTTATTAATAGGTAAAAAGCTATGCAAGAGATTGGTCACTTAATAAGCTAATTATAATTATTACCATATTATTACTCCATGTTGGACACTTTTAACATATTCACGGGGGGGGGGGAAACATTTGAAAAATTGTATTTTTATGTCTGTAAAAGCCCTTTTTATGTCTGTAAAATACAAATTTTGATATATTTAATTTATTGAGACACAATAAAAAAGATAAGTTTAATAATTATGACAGAAATTAATTCCTATCATGACAGAAATTAATACATTTTTTTTTCATTTTACCTGGTAAAAAAGTTTTTGTACAAACTAAAAAAAGCATATTGTCTTGATTTAATACTTTGTGGAATATCCTTTATTAACAGCTACCAATCTATTTCTGTACATTTCAACTAATGATTTACACCTAGTAAATCACTTCTGATTTTGTTTTATGTTTTTCTTCAGGGATTTTATCGAAGTGGACGATTTGTGTTTAGTTTTAAAGTTGGTCAAGGCTATCCACATGATCCTCCAAAAGTAAAATGTGAAACTATGGTATATCATCCCAATATTGATCTGGAAGGAAATGTTTGTCTAAATATATTAAGGTTAGAAAAACATCTTTTGCTTGTTTTCAATTTTATTTATTTTTAAAGGCTGTCTCTAGATAAAATTTTGATCATAAAAAAAGAATATTCAGAATATTCATTTTGTGCATTGTCACTTTTGTTTTAAATGAAAGAAAATTAATTGCTTTTAATTTTGTAATAATAGTAAAAGAGTATTGACAAATGATCGAATATACAGAGTGTTAGTAAATACCGGCAGCAGTCAAAAATTTGAGTGGAATTTTTTTTTAAATCTAAATTTAGGCCTTTTTTCACTGGCCTGCCTCTCATTTATTTAAATTTGCTTTTAGATAAAAAAAAATACTGCCTCCCCCCACCCCATTTCTAATTTTTTTTGTTCTTTATCCCAAGGCGAGCAAAGCGAGCCTTTAGGTAGTGAAGGCTTTCGGTTATGTATGTTCCTTATAGACTCTGAGATGGCTGGGCCTAGCATGC
>JAUZSX010307522.1:0-12521 GCA_034780655.1 Idiosepius hallami | reverse complement strand
TCTAGTTTCTATGATACCAACATATGGTGAAAATTTGAAAAAAAAGTGAGACGCAAGGGTGTCAAAGATCTTTTTTTTCTGGATGATTTGATATGGAATGAATGACCCAAGAAGAAAATGTCTAAGAACAAAAATTAAGCACTTAATGCTGTATTTATTCAATGAAACAATAATTGCTTTTAGTTTTCTTATTTAAATCAATACAAGTAAGAAACATTTTCCAAATAAATATGTTAGTGTAATGGGAATAGTTTCAACTTTAGAATAACAAGAAATGGGTTTCAATCCCTTTCAGTTTATTAAGTTAACATTTGAACTAAACTTTGAAAAGCTACAAGTACAGAAATTCCCTCCAGCTATGGGTTAAATAGTAGAACTTTTCTTCTATCAATGATTTTTCAAGAGAAAATTATTTTTAGTCAAACTCAATCTTATAGTTTTGTAGAATTTAGATTGCATTAAGTTAAATAGAAATCTAGTTATGTATTTATATAAAGTATAGAAAGAAAAAGGTTTTGCTGAATTCAGCAGCATTTATATCATTTATTATAAAATAACATTTATACCATGGATTGGCAAATTTTGATAGTCAAACCAAAATTGAAATAAAAATCTTTTTTTTTTCTAGATTGGAATGAGATGTTTATTATTTTATTAAACCTTTTATTGTTGTTTAAATAAAAAGACATTTTTTACTTTGGATTTGAAGGTTTTTTTGAAAAAAAAAGTTAGTAAAAAATTGAGTTTCTTTATTTGTGTTTCTTTCAGTATTTAATAACTGATGCTGGGATAATATGCTTTCATGAAAGATTATATTGTCATAGCCCTAATGAATAGCGATGTGACAAGTATATTCTTTCCTAAAAGAATATTGTCACAGCCCTATTAATGATTAATGAAAATATTTAATTCAATTAGAAATAAAAAGATAAAAACTTAGAAAAACTCATCTCAAAATCTTCAAAATATAAAAAAATTTCATAAAAAACTAAAAATTTTGGATTTTAATTTTTATTTAATTTTAGAATTTTTTAAGCATAAACTCTACAATTGATTATCGTGAAAATCAACTTTGGATATTCATTAAATATTCTTTATTCTTCTTTTACAGAAATATATTTACCATCATTCCATTAAAAAATAACTAGAATTGATATTTTTTAATTCCATTCTCAAAAACAAACAATAATCTTTCTATACACATTATTTACATTCAACTTATCCCAAATTTGTTAGTTTTGTCTTTTATAACAACTCAGTTATAGAAACAATAAAATTTCTAACAACCAATGTCGACAGATGACACAGAATCTACTTTACAAGTATAGAATGGATGTGTCTAAAAAGTTAGAAGTAATTTTATTTATAACTAAAAAAAATGGATTCTCCTAAAATATTGGCCAAGTCAGTTTGATATTTTTGTTTTTCTTCAAATTCAGGTGTTGCTTTTTTAGGTGTGTAGAAACCTGACAAATGAAAAATTCTTTTTAATTTGGGATTCAGGTGTATTTTTGTACTTTCAAATCTTTGGGGGGGATTATTATTATTATTATTTTGGATCCAAATGAATCAAAAAGATAAAAGAAAAAAAAAGTTTTGGAGAAAAATTCATTTTCCAAAATAAATAATTATTTTATAAAATTCTAAACTGAATCGATTTTTCTTCATGCATTTTCATAGATTTTATTGAAATTTTTAATAAAAAAAACAGAATTCTAGTTTCTCTGAATTTATGTTTGTATTAACAAATTTTTAAAAAAAATATCTAAAAAAAATAGCTATCTCTTTTTTTTTTTTTTTTCAATTTCATTATTTTTTTGTATTAAAATGCTTCAAATGGTTTTTGAATTAAAAAAAGTAGGATTTTTATTTCTTTAAAAGAAATAAATTTTATCAACTAATTTTCAGTTATTTGTTTGTTATAATTATTATTATACTAAAGCAAATGTTTATATTGTTAATTCCTTCATGAATAATCCTCTCTATAATTCTGAATTGGGCAAAACACATTAATAAAAGATCCTTCCAGAATTCCAAAACAATTTTCTTTTCTTTCAATGATGAAAGAATTGCAACATCGTTTTTGTTTGTGGGTTTTTTTTTTCATTTTCTCAGAAAATCATTTCTTAACCCAGGGGTCATCGACTCACACACAAGTGAATCACCATTTTTGTGAACTAAGTGGCTCTTCATTTATTGTGTAGAGTAAAAAGAGTGTAAAATGATCAGACATTAAAAGCAACTGATATCAACCAAGTCATTAAGGGCACATTTTTAGCTATTGACCGTTAATTGGCATGGGGGTCACTGACAATGTTTAATGGACTTAGTTTTGATCATTTAGCCATAAGAAAAGAGACAATTTTCTACCTTTTTGGGGGAGGGAGGGGGCGAGAATTTATGTTTGCTAAGAGGCACATTTGTTGGCCTGGGAGGGTTAGGGGAAGAGAGAAAAACTTGGGGGTGGGGAATTTAGGGAAATTCATTTTGGGCTCAAAATGAAAACAATCCAAGGGAGATAATTATTATCAAAGTCTTTTTTTGCATTTGGAAATAACTAGAGTTGATATAAATTGATATAATAATGGCAAAGCCGTAAACTGTTACTCTCGTAGAGAAAATAAATATTGAAATTTGCACCAATGACAATAATCCAGATAATACTTGAGAATATATTAGCTAATTGAAGATGAGAGTAGAAGTGTGAAGAACTTAAAGAAGATCATCAAAAATTATTGAATAAATTAACACAACTTAAATTGATTAGTAAAATTGTTGAGGGCTATTTTCATATAAAGTCTTCATCGTAACTTTAAAAATGATTCCAGAATTTTTATGTAAGTGTCATTGTTCTAAAAGAAGTTGAAATAGAAAATTTTTATGATTAAAATATGGAGTTTAGATTAAAAGAATGTAGATATCAAGCTAACAATTCTATTATTGAAAAGGCACTCAATATAAAGCCAGTCTATTCTACTCTACAGAGAATAAAATTAAAAATCTAATTCTAATTAAGGTTTGATTTGAATTCAAAAATATTAATCATCTTTCAAGAAAGGCTAATACTAATGAATTTAGTTCCAAAAATCTATTATAACAAATAGATTGTTGTGATTGTATGAGACCCTACATACTGTAAGTCTTTAGAAAATGAAACTAAAATAAATTTTTTGTAAATCCTGTTTAGAATTCTTTAGAAAATGAAAACACAATAGTTATTTTATAAAAAAATGATTCAGACCACTAAAATTAGTATAGTACTGTCTCTCTAAATAATAGGCTTCCTTTACAATCCTAGGGAAAAGCTTTACAAATTAATTTAGCTAAGAAAAGCTTTAGAAACAAATTTAGTAAAAAAAAAATGCATTAGAAATGAATTTAGTAGAAAAAAGCATTAACTGCTTACCTATATAATAGGCTTCCTTAATTACCTTAGTGGCAAGTCCACATGCAATTCTTGTGGAGTATTTTATTGAATTGTGTTTCTTTAAAGGTTGACAAATTTTATTGCTTCAAACTGACAAAAAAAAAAAAATAAATAAATTGTTAAAAGCCAGAAAAAAAAATTTGTTCTTCATAAAAAAATCTTCTTTTTTTTTTAAATAAATAAAACCCCAAAACAATTTTTCTCTGAGTTTTTTTTTCTTAAATTTGTTTTAACTATAAATTGATAAATTTAACTTTGAAATGTATTTTTCAGACTGTTGTCCTCGTCTTTATTGTTACCTTCACAATGTTTTGGCTGATAAGCCTATTCGTGTCATTATCGGGTATTACAGAACTCCAAATAAAACAAATCAATTATTAACTACAATTGTATTTAAAAAAACCTAAAGTATTTAAACATCCAAAAAGTTTGCCTTTCCAGTTTGTTCAAATCTAAAATATGTAAGCAAGTAAAAGCATGAAGGTTGATATTCCGTTAAGAAAAGTAACCAAAAGATTGTTGACACAATTCTTATTGAGTTTTTGTGGAATCAGAAAAAGTTGTTTATTTTAGAAAATCATGAGTTTTGAAGCAAATGCAGGTTTATTTTTAGAAAAGAAAGTTCAGGAGATCAAATGATGGGCAAGCATTTTTTAAACAAAGTAGATATACTCATAACATGTAATAACACGGTTACCCACATGAAAATAAACTGATAGATCCAAAAGGCAGGTGCAATTGATGTATATATGTACAATGATAGCGTCCAAAAACTTAGTCCAATACTCGAGTTCGATACTCAATCGGCTCCGTGTTAAGATAGTAGAGTGGGCTTTGACTACCAACATCCTTATTTCAACTCAGAACATTCCTCGATACAACTAGAAATAATTTTTGGTTTGCCACCAAGGAGTGACATTTTGCTTTTAAGTACTGTTGAAGTTACAAGCTGCTGTTTTTGTGCATATTCTCAGAATAGCTAAACACCGACTACTTTCAAGACTTGTGAAACGCAATAAGAACATTACTATTGCGAATAAACATAGATTTATTGTTTATTTGTGTTGAATTGTTTTGTTTTTCCTTTCACAACACTAAAATCCAAAGATTCTCTTATCGTCAATGTTCGTCTGTAGGAGAGTACACAACAACAGGCCAGGAGTAAAATCTGTTACTTTTCCATACCACCAACTTTAGACGGCTAAGAATTATCACCGGCAGTGGTCACTTGGAACGACGAGAATAGTGAACTAAAAACCGCCAGAGTCGAGTCGTTTTTAAACTGCCATAATTAGAGTGGAAGGATTCTGAGGTTAACGATCATCATTAACCAATTGGACTAAAGGGGGGGGGTGACAAACACATCGAACAAGGATTTTTCCAAAAGTAGTACTACCTATTTTTTATAGTAATTTTTTACAAGTTGAAAAGCTATGAAAACGGGAGTGGTACCATTAAATCAAGTGACCAATTGTGCTCGAGAATTTATTTTTCTACATTTTTCTAGTCACTACCATTTTTAACGCACTTTTGTCAGTTATTGACAATGCGGTCCATTTACCTTAAGTTGCATTATGCAGATGGGTCTTGTTGACTCAGGAGAGTAATTCATCTAGGTGAAGGGCAACACCGAATATAAAAGGCCAGCAATATATAAAGCACATTAAAAAGGCTTTGTGTCTAACCAAGTGAATATAAACAAAGCAGTTCATTTTCGCAACCAGAGTGTGCTTTGTCACTGACATCTCTGTGACCACTCTGAAACCGACAGAGCTATCATTGAAGTGTGCTGACACCAATTACATCAGCTTTATAAACATTCAACAGGCGCAGGTGAATGTGGATTGATTCATTTTTTTTGTATTGAGGAATTCCATGACATCTCTGTTTTTGTTACACACCCATGATAGATTTGGCTTTTTCTGTCTTACACTCTCAATATCTGAAATTGGGAGATAAAACTTTCAAGTCATAAATGCATTAGTTTTATCATTATAACAATGCAGTTTGCAATCCCCTCTGATTCATTCTGGGAGAATTAAAGAAAATAGAAGGCATTACTTTTGGAATGACTCTTATATGTTTTAAACACAAGACATGTTTTGACTTCAAAAAATGTTTAATTTGATTATCTATTTACTTGGTCAAGCACAAACCCAAGTTAGACACAAGGCCATTTTTATGTGCTCTATAAACCTGTTCTTTTTGGATTCAGTGTTGCACTTTACTCTCCAGAGTTAACGAGCCCCATCTGCCTGAGGTTGCTAAATGTAAAGTCAATGGTTTTGACTGTTAGTTGAACTCCCATACTACAATTTCAGAGGCTGAGCACTTACCAATGCTCCGGTGTCACTGCACAATTTATTTTAATTATATCTCTGTTTCTAAAGTGGAATTTGCTATCATTATTATGTTTTCTACTAATCTATTAATTATGTTTTCTACCCAAAGAGAAAACTAATTAAAATGACTTTAAAATAAATATTTTTTGTTTTTGTTTTACTGCATATCAACCCTTTTTTTTAACTAATGAATTTCATTTTGTGAAATGATGTGTGTGTGTGAACTTTTTTTGGTGAGATTTTAATGAAAGATAATTTTCTTTAAAATTTTATTTAATTAGTTTTGATCTTTTATGTTAAAATTCTTTTTTTTTCGAGTTATTAGTTTTTTACATATTATTTCCAGTTTCCAGTTAAAGGACAGCTAAAAAATGTTGTGTTGGTTGTGTTGCCCCTAAAATATTATGATATAGCTGTTTTAAATTTGGTCGACTGAATGGAAGACATTTTTAGCACCAAATTAAAAACTTCATAAAAATAGAATCTCAGAATTCATTTAGAATTTGAATTTAAAACGAAGCAGAGTTATTTATTTTTACTATTGTCAGATTTTGTGAGTAAAAAAAAAGTTGTAATTTTAATAACAATAAAAAATATCTTTATTTAACAAATCAATTAACAAAGAAAATGCATTTTATTAACAGTGAACAAGGGAAATAACTCTTCGCATACAACAAAATCATTTGTCGTTGCGTTTTTGGTGCTTTCTTCCAACCTTAACTAAAATATAAACTAAATCGAATATTTATTTTTGCTTGAATAAAAAGGATTTTGAAAAAAAATCCATTTGTTTACCCATTTTCATTTTAAGTTAAAATTATTTTAAAAATAATTAAATTTTTAGTAACAACGGTCGTGAAAATAATGATTAAAAATTGAGAGGATTATTTCTTTAAATGACTGACATTATTTGAGTAAAGTTTTAAAAAAAAAAAAAAAAAGGAAGGCATGTAATTATTATTTTCTCTTAATTTTGTGTATCGATTTTTCTTTCAAACATTTTTCTTTTCAGAAATATAAAAATCTCACCATTCTTTTTTCGGGTGGTTGCTGCTGCTGCTACTCTGCCAAATTCAGAACCAGACACTCACAAAATAACCAAAATTTTAAAGTTTAATGTTAATTCAAGAAACAAATATTCTTCAATACTTACGAGCAAAAGCCAGAAATATTGAGTTTTTCAACACAAAAAGAAAGAACAAAATATTTTAGTGTTTTTTCAGACACCGCTTAACAATTACCGGTGTCAGAGAAAATATTTCCTTCTTTTACTTTAACAATATAAATAATTATTTATTGGATTCAAACACGAAAAAAAATTTAATTTTTTTATAACACTTAAAAGAAGAATTATTAATTACTAAAAAGGATTTTAAGGAATATCAAATAAAGCCAACTATGTGATTTAATGATAAATATTAGAATATTTTAGAATAAGAATATTTTCAGTTATATTTAAGTCTGATTTTAGATTGATTTTTATCTCCCTTAAGATGGACTGATAATCCTGGAAGTACACTGCTAGTGCTACCAGGCCAATCAGTGGCAAAGGCGGAGCAAGCCAAGACCCACTTCTCGAGCAAGCCCCTATAGTCCAGTCAAAATACGAAAAAAAAACCCCAAAATTCCAACATTTTATTTTTTTGCGGTTTTATGTCAGGATGGGTCTACTAAACATCATACTAAAAGTTGGACAAGATCCGGCAGGGGAAAGTTGAAAATTTTGAGGTTCAATATTTGGACTCGTGTCATTTTCCATTACGTTTTAAAGCACTAACTCTGCCAATTTTCATGACAAACAAATAAATATTGCATTTTTGCCCATGTTTTAAGGGTCAATCTTTCACATGAAATGGTTGCCATTGTGATGTTGACCCCTCCCCAACAACAATTTTCCTTTAAAAAAAGGGCAAAATTAGGATCAAGTAAAAGTGTTTATAAAAGATTTTGTCTTCAACTTTTAAACGAATAAATAAATTCATTTTTGGTTTGACACCAACTGCTTCTTCTTCGGTCTACGGTGAGAGAGACTGAAGGAGATTTAAACTAGAGTAATTACACTTATGTAGATGTAAATAATGTTTCTTTACTCACACTTATGTTGCACAATCTCCTATTTCACGGAGGAGTGAATTCGTTACTTATCGCTGCCACTACACCAGTTAAAAGGAGAATATTTACAAAAAACAAAAAGAGAGAAAAAAAAACACAACAACAATTACGGACGGAAAAAGCTGTACTGATTTTTTTAATTAAAAATAAACGGAAAACAAACGCTAAATTAAAAAAGGAGTTACATCCCTTGCAAAAAAGACAAAGTTATCTCCCTTGCATAATAACAATGACTGGTGAGTGCAGTCAGTGCATTATAATACTACCAAGCTATTATTTTCATAATAATTAGTTTTGTTAAAGAAATCCTATTATTTTCATAATTATTTCTTTTAAATTTATTCAATATTTTCATATTAATTATGTCTATTTGTTTACTTTACGTAATGAAACTGAAACAGATTCTACACGGTGCACCGTGTACCCGATAGATTAATGCCTCCTTTTTTTAGAGATTTTCTCGGTAGAAAAAAAACCCACCAAATTTAAAATTTTTATGTCGTTCTTTTGGTAAAAAGAAAATAATGCATTTTTTTAAAAATGTTTTTTAAATTAAAAAAAAATTTTTTTTTAAATCATTTTCTTGCTTAAAAATTGAAAAGAAGTTTCTTTTTGAATTCTTTTCTTGTTTAAAATAAAATAAAAAGTTTTATATTGTTTATTTTTGATAAAGAAGTACTGCTTAAAGCAGCATAAGAATTCATATTCAATTTTTTAATAGAATTTTAAAAAAAATTCTTAATGTTGCAATATTTTAAGTTATAAATTCATATTTTTTACTAGAATAATATCTTGTCCTTTCCTTTTCCAGTTTAAACAAATTCTTTTACTTTTCTAAGTTTAATATTAACCATATTATTTTTCTATTTAATTGTAATTATTATTGCTAACACTTTTTCTGTGATATGTGTTGCTGTTACTTTCAAATAGAAATCTATTCTTATTTGAGGTTGATATACACAATTAGACAAGATCTTTCATATAAAAAGTTTTTACTTACATTAGGACAAAAAAAATCAAAATAAACATGCTATAAAATTTTTGTTTCTTCCTAATAAATATGTTTTCCATTTAAAAGGTGTTAATTCATTTTTTTTTCTCAATTAATTAAAATTTAATAGCAATAAACTTGAAAATAAACAGTTTATACAGATTTTCAATAACCATTTTAAAGTCTGTGCAAATCCTGATAAAATACCAATATTTTAAAGCCTCAATCATCAAAGTTATGAGTAATTTTGAATTTATCTTTTCAAAATGCTACAATTAATTTTATTGAAAGTTTTTAAAAAAAATACCAACCAATGATTTTATAATTGAATTTATAGAAATTTTTAGCAATTTAGATTTAAGTGTGTCTACACATAATATCCATTAATATTCTCATAATGCATATTGTTATGAATTTTAAAAAAATGTACATAAATTTTTGGGACTGTAATCCTCCTTGTTATCAATATTACTTCAGTGTTTCGGTCGATGAGCCCCTCTGACTTCTTCAGGTAATTGAAATCAAGAACTGGGAATCTTCAGAGTATTTCAAACTTAAATCCTTTATTCTAGTCAAATAATGAATCCCAAAATAAAACTTGCAAATTCAGTTTGGATTTGACAAAAGAGAACAAATGGATTTATAACATCCAAAAATATAACATTCATTTGGAGGCCCATAGCACAGTGGATAGAGCTGTTGGAGTCTTCCACAAGAACAATATCAGAAGATAGGGTGGAGATCTATTCTTAATAACTACTGCCCTAATGTAAGATTAAAACGTTTGACTTGAAATAATACTTAAAACTGCAGGAACACAATTCATCTGTTTCACAATGGATCCAAGAGCAGTAATTACTATAAACACATTTACAATGTTTTTAACATGAAAGCCAAACAAGAAAAACTAGTGTATGCTTTATTAAAATAAAACTAAGTAGAAATGAAATTAATATTCAATCAATTATTCAACACAAAATGATTTTTTTAAGAAACAAAAACACAATAAGGAAAACAAAACAATATTTATTTTTAACTTGGTTCGCTGTTTTGTTTTCTTTTTTCATTTCCAATGTCTTTTTTTTTTAGGTTAAAAAATATATATTTATTCTCCTCATTTTTGAAAAATTCCTTCCTTATTTTTTCAACATAAAAAGTCATAATTTGTAAACTATTAATGTCAAATCAAGACATTTTTTTCTCTCAACTTAAGTGTTTTTGATGATCAATTTTTACTCTGTGTGTATGTCTATGATTTAGTAAATTATTGAAATTAATGAAGAGGCACTTGTTACACAGGAATAAGGTTCTTCTTCCACATGTAAATGAATATCTAATTGAATCTTCCCAGAAAGATACACAAAATTCAGAATACATTTCCTAACCTGTGTGGGTACGACAATGTGTTTGTAAATTAAACTTTTGACTAAATGAAGAGCCACAGGTTTCACAGGTGTATGGTTTTTCTCCTGTGTGGGTACGTATATGCCTTTTTAAATCATTCTTCCTAGAAAATGAGAAGCCACATGTTTCACAGATAAAGGGTTTCTCCCCAGTGTGGGTACGTATATGACTCACTAAGTAACTCTTTCTAGAAAAAGAAGAGTCACAAATCTGACAAGAAAATGGTTTTTCTCCTGAGTGGGTAAGACAATGAGATCGTAAAGTACTCTTCTGGCCAAATGAAGAGCCACATGTTTCACAGGAATATGGTTTTTCTCCTGTGTGCGTTCGTATATGACTTTCTAAATAACTCTTTCTAGAAAAAGAAGTGTCACAAATTTCACAAGAATAGGGTTTTTCTCCTGTGTGGATACGGATATGACTTTTTAAATGTGAGTTTATAGAAAAGGAAGAGCTACAAAATTCACAGGTATATCGTTTCTCTCTTTTGTGGCTAAGTTTATGTACTTGTAAATCATCTTTAGAAAATGAACAGCCACATTTTTCACACAAACAGGTTTTTTCTTCTGCGTGAATTTGCATATGACTTTTTAAAAGAGTCTCAGTAGAAAAATAAGAATCACAAATTTCACAAGAATAAGTTTTCTCATCTGTGTGGGTATCGCAATGTGTTTGTAAATTAATCTTTTGACTAAATAAAGAGCCACATGTTTCACAAGAATATGGTTTCTCTTCTGTGGGTGAAGGATTGTTTCTTTTTAACTCATTCATCGTAGTAAATGAAGAGCCACATGTTTCACATGAATAGGGTTTCTCTCCTGTGTGCATACTTATTTGATTTTCTAAATAACTCTTAGGAAAAAAAAGTCACAAATATCATATAAATAGGGCTTCTATTTTGTGGGGTTACACTTCAGATTTGATCAAGTAGATTTTTCAAACAATGAAGAGCCACATATTTTACAGGAACAGGTTGTTTTTTTTGGTATGACTATGCATATCTTTTAATATATTACCTACTTCAGAAAATGAAGAGTGACTTATTTCAGTGTCGTTAGATATATGTGTTAATAAATTTACCTTATATTTTGTATATACATTCTAGTATTGCATATATTATTGGAATGATTTCCTTTTAATGCTTGTTTTGTGGTTGAATAAAATAAGTTGCAATGATTTTTATCTTTTTGTCCAGATATGAATGAGAATTAACAAATAGTTTTAGATTTGAATTATTTCTCATCAGAAAATGTTGAACTTTTTACAAATTTCAAAACATTCTTTGAATTGAACCTCTTTTTGTAAATTAGAAATCTGGAACAAAAAAAATGGAGAGATACAATTAGTTATAAAAATGTTTTCACAATAACAGATTGACAATAACTATATTAACAATAATAGCAATAATGGAAAAAATTTAGTGGGACTTGATTCCCATTTTAATGTATATAAAAGGAAGGTAATTTTGTTAATTTTTTTTTTAAATAGCATATTAAACGTTTCAGTCCATTTAATATCAGGAATAATGATTTGAGAAATGTTTTTTTGTCAACACAGTTTTTTGAATATCACAATATGCACTATTTAATCTATAGGTGAATAAAATGTGAGGATTTATACTTATGTTAACTTTACATATTTTGGTTGTTTAAAACTTCGTCCTTCTTCATGTAATTGAACTTGGAAACCTTTTTGAACCCAATATTCAAACAACAAGAGTATCTTTTTATGATTGGTTCTAATATACAATCCACAACAATGTTGGGCTTAATAGCAATTGAGTACAAGTAGAAACTGAATAAACTTAAATAACAATTGGTTTATGAATCCCAAAAATTCACTTGTGGTGCAACAATTAAAAGTGTCAATCTCTTTAGTGAGCAAAGGTTTCAATCTCACCCAAAGGAATCAATTACATCCCACTTTGTCATTGTTGACAAGAACAAGCAACCCCCGTGGATCTAATAAAGGGTTATTTTCAAAATTATGTCAAAACTCCTTATTACAATTAGATGGTTCCCTTGTTTGATCTCCTGTAGAAGGCCGAAGGATTGATTGGTCAAATAGTTGTGAAGGTAACGATGATGAAGATGGTAAACAACAGTACGAAAGATGTACAAATGATTTTTTTTAATCTAATTTTTTTTATTTGAATGCCAAAAAAAAAAAAAATCTTGAGTGATTTGAAAACTTTTTTCTTGGCTTTTTTAAAAAAACAAAAATTAGTTTTCAATTATTTTTATAT
>JAUZSX010307511.1:0-12522 GCA_034780655.1 Idiosepius hallami | reverse complement strand
TTTACTATAAAAATGCATTGGAAATGATTTTTACTATAAAAATGCATTGGAAATGATTTTTACTATAAAAATGCATTAGAAATGATTTTTATCTTTTTTGCTTCCTTCATGTCTTGATATTGTCCTACTTTGCTCTTTACCTACCAATCTACTTGAATGCTTCCCCCCCATCCAATAGTTTTTCCCCCCATCTGTTCTCCCTTCAAGGCTCCCATCCTAATCCCATCGATCGAAACCCTTTTGTCTCCAAATGCAATTTACAATTCCCTCTGCCCAACTTGGAAGCCATTTTGAATTTCTAACAAATTTTTTTACGTTCCATTTTTTTTGTGTTTTTTTTTCTTTTCGTTTTTTCATTGTTTTTTTTTGCTTCTTTCTTTCTTTTTTTTTCTTTCTTTTCTTTTCTTTGTTTCTTTCTTTCTTTTTTTCTTTCTTTCTTTTTTCTTTCGTTCTTTTCTTTGTTTCTTTCTTTTTTTCTTTTTTTTTCTTTCTTTTCTTTTCTTTGTTTCTTTCTTTTTTTCTTTGTTTCTTTTTTA
Source organism: Idiosepius hallami (assembly GCA_034780655.1). Lineage (NCBI taxonomy): Eukaryota > Metazoa > Mollusca > Cephalopoda > Idiosepiidae > Idiosepius > Idiosepius hallami. The sequence continues at coordinate 11,986 of JAUZSX010307511.1, read as the reverse complement.
ATTTCTTTGTTTCTTTTTTCCTATCTGTCTTTCTTTCTTTCTTTCTTTTTTTCTTTCTTCCCGTCTTTCTTTTTTTTCTTTGTTTCTTTCTTTTTTCTTTCTTTCTTTTTTACTTTCTTTCTTTTTTTTCTTTCTTTCTTTATATGCGCTTTCTTTTTTCCTATCCGTCTTCTTTCTTTCCTTCTTTCTTTCTTTCTTTTTTTCTTTCTTTCTTCCTGTCTTTCTTTTTTTTTCTTTGTTTCTTTCTTTTTTCCTTTCTTTGAATCTTTGTTTGTTTGTTTGTTTCTTTCTTTCTTACTTACTTTTTTCCTTTGTTCTTTCTTTCTTCCTTTCGTCTATGTTTCTTTCTTTTTTTCCTTTCTTTTCAAAGTCTGACTGCTTTCCCACAAGTCCAAATGGACTTTCCCTTTTAACCAAATCATAAACCATGACACCCACTGGTGCGTTGGGCAGTAAATTTGATTTTTGCTGTTTCCGTAGCATAATTGTTTTTGCGAGAAAGAGTCACTAGCCCCATGCTCAACCTTAGACCCAGTGGTGCATTGGACAGCAAATTTGTTTTTTTGCTGTTTCTGTAGCATACTTGTTTTTATGAGAAAGAGTCACTAGCCCTATGCTCAATCATTACATTATTTTTTTTGCTGTTTTCGTAGCATACTCTCTAGTTAATTTAAGGCAAACCCAATGGTTTTGACTGGGATTTGAACTCACATCAAATAATTCCAGAGCTTAAGCTCATACCAATGGAAGAAGACTAACTCATCTAGGTGAAGGATAAAAATCTAAGTAAAGAGTCGTGTTAGGGACACCAGTTTCTGTCAGGTCACCAAGGTTAAGGAATTTGGAGCCTTGTAAGTAGTTAGACGGGTAACCATTTAAGAATACTAGGTTACGGGCTGGCGGAGATTGTTAACTCCGGAGAGATCTCATCTAGGTGAAGGGCAACACTGATTATAAAAGCCTAGGGATATAATGAACACATAAAAATGGCCTTGTGCCTAACTTGGGTTGGTGCTCGACCAAGTGAATATAATATACACATACATGAAGGGTATAAGTATCTAAGGGTATAGGTATTGAGCAATACCAATTCAAGCAAAGTGCTCATAATAAATGGCCTTGTACCAAACCAAGCATATGAAAATGGATAGAGAGCAATACTAATTTAAGTAAAGAGCTCATAAAAAATGGCCTTGTACCTTACTTGGATTGGTGCTTGGCCAAGTGAATATAATATACACATACATATGTGGGCAGCAACAGTAGAGCATTGGTAAAAGCTCAGGCTCTGAGATCGTATTACACAAGTTCAAATCCAAGTAAAAACCATTACTTTCACTTTAGCGGCCTTGGGCAGATGATGCTCGTTAACTCGGGAGAGCAGCTCATCTAGGTGAAGGTAACACCGAATGTATAAAGCCCAGGTAAGAGCACGTAAAAATAGCCTTGTACCAAACTTGGGTTGGTGCTCACCAAGTAAATATAATATCCTCATCTGGATGAAGGGTAACACCGAATGTATAAAGCCCAGGTAAGAGCACGTAAAAATGGCCTTATGCCAAACTTGGGTTGGTGCTCACCAAGTAAATATAATATCCTCATCTAGGTGAAGGGTAACACCGAATGTAAAAAGCCTGGGTAAGAGCACATAAAAATGGCCTTGTGCCAAACTTGGGTTGGTGCTCACCAAGTAAATATAATATACTTTAAGTAACAGATTGTCGTGTTTGTATGAGACTCGACATCCAGTAGCTCATTTGAAAATGAAACCAAAAAAGTTGTTTTTTTTTTTTTTTAAATAGCTGACTGTTCATATGTAGAGCTCTTCAGAAAAAGAAACTACAATAGTGATTCAGAAAAAATTGGCAGATGTATGGTATTGTTGTTTTATATAATGGGCTTCTGGAACTACCCCAGAGAAAGCTTTAGAAATTAATTTAGTATAAGAAAGCATTAGAAATAGATTTAGTAGAAAATCAACCTGTAGAACATTTAATTTTAACAAGTTTTTGTGTTATCACCGGTGAATTAACTTTAGTGGGTGAGAATATAGGCAAATACCATTTTTACTATTTGCCATGCATTCAAATATCATTGTAGTTGAGGAACTATTTTTGGGCACTTGACCTGATCGAGGGCAAGGAAAGACGAGGCATTCCAGATAATAGAACGACAAAAGTTGTTGTCTACCATTTGCATATTTAAAAAGAGAAAAAAACTATTTTTGTGTGGGTGTATTTATTTATTTCAGGTCAATAGATCTCTTATCAGACGAATTGTAGATTTTGTGGGGGCGGATATCAAAATATTCTAGAAGGAATTTCAATTTAAAAAAAAGCTTTTTAATAATAATAATAATAATTTTGTTGAGGATATTTTTTTTCTTTTTATTGAACGAAGGGAAAACTAATAATTATATAATGCACTTATTTTAGTTTTAATTTCTGGTGTCTATTTTCAAGAGGGTGGAAAGAGGAAGAGTGAAAGAAAAAGGTAATAAAGAGAGAGAGAGAAAGAAAGAAAGAAAGAGTAAGAATGATAGAAAAACAGGAAGAGAATAAAGAGTTGTTGCAGTTCTACCCGACATGGATGCAGATTATTGTGAAAATTAGGACACACAAGTATTGCATTGTTGTGTTTAAGATGTCCTGTTTAACCCTTTCGACCCTAGAGAAACAAAAAAAAAAAATAAAAAATTTGCTGCCCAACGCACCACTAGGTGTAATGGTTGATGGAAAGCAACACCAGATGTCATGTGGTACAACTCACCAAACAGCAATTTCGTAAAATGAAAAAAAAATAAAAAGAAAAAAAAATCAGTAACTTTAAATGTATGATATAAAAACCAGTTTCATTTTGATACAACCGTTATTTTATTTCTTAAACTGTCATTCATAATTTGCCCAAAAGATGTCTAAGAAGATTTGCCAACCCCCTTCTTTTTTGTGAAGATTTTTTTTCATTTGATTGTAAAAGTGAAAAAAAAAGATAAAGTAAAAGAAACAAAAAAAAAAGTTATCAAAAAAAGAAAAAAAGAATTGAATGTGAAAGAAAAATGGACAAATCTTGCTTTGAATAAAAGTTAAATTTGACATTAAAGATTTTCTGTATTGAAATCCTGCAGATTTCAGTTAATATATTTACCCAAGTCTACAAATCATTCTGTTTCAAGTTAATTCTTCTTTTCGGTTCATCTAATAGGATTTTATATACAGTACCACGCAAAAGTATTGGATACATTACATTTTTCTTCATAACTCTAATTAGGGTTATTTTCCCCTAAATTTGGTCAGTATATTCCTATAACTATTTTAACCAATATTTGGGGTCGTTATTAGAAAATCCAAATTTAAAAAGTTTATTTTTAAGGAAAAATATAAATCAACAAACGCAAAAGTATTGGATACACTTTTTAAAAAAAACATTCTAAAATGATTTTAGATAACTTTTGCTTTATGTGTTGCAATAATGCAAGGGAATTATCATTGCACAAACTGATCTTTAATTTTTAATAGAATTCATTCAGTTTGTGTCCATCTGCTTCAAAGTCAACCAGTTCATCTATAATAATACCTAAAACAAAATATCATTTATAAGCACAAATAAGGAAAAGGGTATAGAAAAATATCAAGGGAAGCTGATCTACCACATAGTACAGTTGAAAAAGTTATTACAAAGTTTATTATATCTGATGAAGCAGTTACAAAATCCAAATTAGAATTTGTTATAATGCCCATATTAATAGATATTCTCCTGATGATGAAACCCGGGTTGAGAATTGTATATATATATATATATATATATATATATTGATAGATAAAGATAATAAGGCGTTTTGCAATCAGATGTCATACGTAAAGGAGGGAAACATGAAAATCCAGATACAAGGAATGCAATAATAGTAGAAAAAGGAAAGGAAGAAAAAATTTTAATGAGTGATTTAAACTATTAAAAAGTACTTAACTAGTAAAATAGAGATCACAACCAGTCACGATGATTGCAAAATGTCTTATTATCTTTATCAATATTTAGGTTTTGTATCACTAAAAACTTTATGGAATATATTTATAGCCGGCTCCCACTTATGTCTGAGTATTATGTACATGTTGTCTTATGCCTTATATTTGTTGATATGAAATGACAGGGGGGGGTGACGGAATGCCAGTCACTGTATATATTGTTTGGAATAGTTGTGGCTGTGCAACAGCCATGCACACACACTTGGGCTACATCGCTTCCATTGTGGCTCAAAAGGTATGAGACAGGCAGTGTCCATGATACAGAAAGAATTAAAACACAATGTGTATAAAGATGGATGTTAGACAGCTTTCCAGTTAATTTATGCTTGGATGACTATAGAAAAGCAAATAATAATTAGATGAACATGACCAAATTTCTATTAGATTCAGTGCTACATTGGTTTAGATTGATATGGTGGTGCTTTTTACTAGTCACCAGTTGAGGTGGTGTCAGTAAGGAAATAAGAAACATTTAGACACAGGAACAGTAACAACATGTATTCAGAATAATACAGAAGGAAACAGAGAGCAAGTCCTCTGCTCTCCCTGCAGCATTCTACACGACCTTGCTGGTTGTGGACCAATCTCTGACTGCCTCGCTACCAGTCCTCATTTCCATAATTTATCTATGGAAATGACGAAATGGAGTTGTCCATTACTCTGTACGGGGGTGTCTCTAACAGATATTTAAAAAAAAAAAAAAAAAAGACTTCTCCACAAAAAAGAAAAGGAAAAATAAAAAAAAAAATCAATTTTATCAGAGAATTTAGGACATTAATTTTAGAAATTCAAACCTATTTTATAATCTCGTTCTTAAAAGGTTAACATTGATTTGAACAACATTTGGATGTTCAAAAAAAAAAAAAAGGAAAAAAAAGGAGAAAATGAATGAAAAACTTTTTTTTTCTTTTACAATTGAATGAAGCAGGTTTGCTGTGAAATTATTATTAGAAGCAAAAAAGATCTTTTTGGCACTCATTCAAATTGTAAATAGCCTTCTAATTTAAAGAGACTTTATAAAGGAAGAGAATCTTGTTACCAGGTTGATAAAGATATCAGATACTTAGAAAAGTGGTACAGAGTTGCCAACAGTGCATCTGACACGAAATGCTCAGATAAAAACTTCCAACTAAAATTGTCATTTGACCCGATTCCTAATAGAAAGAAACCAAGGTTTTCTTATTGAAGAAATCAGTGCTTGATATAAAAATGATGATGGCTTTCCTTGGCAGCAAACAAGGCTAAGAGTTTGGAGACAAGAAAAATTCTTTTTCTTTTTAAGAAATAGAATTGTCAAAAAGATTTCATGTGATTCCAAAACATTTTTGCCTCGAAAACAAAATGGCAGATCTTTTATTCCATTAAAATATAAACTGCTTTTGTCAAAAAACGATACAAACAAATGAAGTGATAGTGTTCGTCTAGAGTCACAATCATGCAGAAGGGAAGTCAACTTGGGACAGTAGGGTATGCAGTAGATTTTGGAATCAGAGTTCAAATTTCAGTTATTTTGTTTATGTTCACATTTGGTCTGATACCCTTGGGAAAGGTATGAATTCCCACATTCCTTCCAGCTATGGATTAAATGGTGCATAATGTTTTAATTAAAAAATTATGTGCAGATAAAAAAATATTTATAAAAAATAATTGTTCTCAGCATTAAATAACCTAAAGAAAGGTTGATATACCACAAAACAAATCAACAAACAATCCATTAAAGAGATTTAGATAGATTATAAACAAGTGAGATTTGGTGTATTTGGGATTTAGAATGGTGTTTGTCCTATTTTATTGTTACATTGGTACTTAGGTTTTCGAATTCAATCTATTTGGGAACAGAGTTTGAAAAGCGATTTGTACAAAATCTGAATCCATTTAATCTATCGTCTCTCATCGCATACTTTATGCGTTTGCATCTTCTGGAACCAGTATGAAATCCGAATTTCATTCCAAGACCAATGCAAAAATTTCCCATATTTTTTGTTCAAATTTGTACGAGGCCAACAACGTTAAAAAACCAAGATTCCACAGTATTAGTAAAAAGGATGAAAAACATGTTTTCAAATTTATTCACATAGAAATAACTGTTTCTTTTATGGTAATGTTTGTTTTTCTTTCCTCTTGGCCTGCATTTTTGTTTGATTTACATATCAAATTCTATTTTCTGTTGTTGTTGATGTTGTTATAATAGTTGTCCTTGCGTTGGTCTTTGTGTGACTCTAAATAGAAAGTAAACATGGCCTGTACACTCTTCCCTTTTTCTATTCAGGAAGAACAATGAGATATAAAGAAACCTGGGTTGAATTTAGAGACTGAATGTCTAAATGCTGAAATCAGTCACATTTCAGATGTATGTACATCATTTACAAGCATTGTGATAAGATTCATTATTTCTATTCCTGGTAAAAGTGAGATAAATCCAAGGTATTAAAGTTTGATAGCAGTCCAAAAATGGTAATTATCCAAGAAATATCAATGTCCAAAATTGTGAATAAAAAAACAAGTAGGTTTTAACAGAGTATTATTAACAGTGGCAATTATGGCAGTTTGGTTTAATTATTTATATACAAATGTTATTTGCATTCAGTTCTCCCATTGGCTGGCAGTAGATTCTTCCAGTATACAATGAATTCTTTGAATATGAACGAACATACACATTATTAGAAAGAAGGAAAGAAGAGGAGGAAATACGGTCTCAATAGACCAAAATTAACTCAACTGACTTTATTATGTGTGTGTGTTTGTGTGTGTGAGAGAGAGAGAGTTTGTTCCCTATGGATTCCGAAATATATGCGTTGATTTTCTTAAAAATTCACACATTTGTATCTGGGAATGTTTTAAGATAGGTGTTCTTTTTCAGAATACACCTGATAAGTGTCGAAAATCGATAACAAAAAAAAATCAGCTTTTAGAAGAAATGGTCCAATTTAAATGGAATTTTACACACTCTTACAATCTACCATTAAAAGAATTGTTCAAAAAGTTTCTAGACTACAGTTCCCAAAACTACTTTGCCAATTTTTGGTCTAGAGACTTAAAATTTAATACACGGGGTATTCAGACCTGCGGATTTGTTTTTTAGTAGGAAAAAATAGCTGCTAAGGAGCTGAACTCTTAAGCAAAACCAGGCAATTAGTAGGTTATACTAAGTTATAAAATATCTTTTGATGCTTATAAAAAGTTTCTGAAATCTTAAAACAGAAAAAACTTGTTTTTGTTTTTATTTTTCAGAATCCTTGATCTATTTTATAGATATTGTTTGGACTATTGTCCTCATCTTTATTTTTATTTGTCTTACTATGTTTCAACCAAATTAACCTTCATTCTTTCTCAGGTATTATAAAGTTATTCATATTGCTTTTTAACTATCTTCTTTCTTTTTTTTAATCTATTTTGTTTGGTTTGTCTAGAGCAAAATCATCACTTCAGGCTCAATCTGCCTTCAGACACCATGTACTTTAATTATGGTTTTGTAAATAATGGTTACAGGTAGCAATCAGTTTACTCATTGTTCTAAAAATAATGATGGCAACCACTTCAGTAGCTCTAGTCATTAAAAACAAAACAAAACAAAAATAACAACAAAAACACAAAAATAAATAAATTCTAAAAATACAAAAAGCATGTGATTGTTTGTGTCTTGCTATTTCTACCTGTGTGCATGAACTAAAACTGGCACAAGGCAGTGTCTTCTCTGCTCAAGAAATACAAAGGAGATTCAAATAAGAAAGAACTTATGCAAATGAAGCTAGTCTGAATGTTCTTGTTACTTGTCAAAAGGTCATTTTCTACCTTACTACTTTTAGAGCCTACTTGACACATCAACATATCAATGAATAAGAAACGTTTGTGCAACGGGACTGCCCCTTTCGGAGTTATTCAAAGATTTTTAGTTAACTAGTAATTTTAACCCTTTAAACCCTAAAGAACCGATATATCGGCCCTGGTAACTTAAGGCATAAGAAGACACACACACAACGATATTTCAAACTCCACCTTTGGACCCTGACTTAGCAATATTACCAAGTAGTCACTCAGAGACTTTCTATTAAAGAATCATATTAGAGTCGAAATGTCACTATGTTTTTTTGCCTTAAGTTACTAAGGCCGATATCGGCCCTTTAGGGTCGAAAGGGTTAATTAAGTTGTGATGAATAATAATTATATTAAATAATTAAATAGCCCTGCGAATGTTGTGTTTTTTCTTGGTTAAATAGTCTTACAGAAGATGAAACTAAGGTTGTCGTACTCGCAGAACGAAAGCCATGGGACGTTTTTGCCAAAGCAATCTCCATCCTTCCCTCTCTCTCTCTCTCTCTCTTTCTTTCTCTCTCTCTCTTTCCCTTTCGCCCTCCCTCTCCCTCCCTCCCTCCCTCAGTCTTTTTCCTCATACCCACCCCCATCCCTCCCCTCCATGTACTTCCACCCTCTGTTCAAAACCCCCTAACCCTAACCCCCCTTTATTCTAATTCCCAAGCCCCCCCCTTCCCATCAAGCCAAGCAAAAACAGAACTTCCTGTATGAGAAAAAAAAAACCTCATTAAATGGTGATTAACTTAATCACTTGACACAACAGGCGCAAATTTGACACCTTTTGGCCCCTTTAGCAAAATTACATTTGCAATGATTTTACAAGAACGCTAGCAATGTAGGTCATTCAGCCACCACCACCAACACCCCTGTTGATTGTAGAAACGCTGTAGCTTGGGCAGGGGAGGGGTAACAGTGGCCAGGATAAGATGCAAAAGTAGTCTAAAAATAGGATTTACTTATCATATATTCTTATGTAATTACATGGTGCCATGAGAAGGCTTTAGTCTGAAGAAAAAAACTAGTTTTATTGGATTAATTCTGGTCTATCAAGACTGTATTTTCTGTTTTTTTTCCTTCTTCTTTCCTCTATTGTGTATGTTCGCTCATATTGGAAGAATCCATTTTCTACCAAAATAATCTAATGCCAGCCAACAGGAGAACAGAATACAAATAACATTTGTCTATAAAACAAATAAACCCAAACTGCCATAATTAGCACTGCTACTAATATTCTGTTAAAACCCACTTGGATTTGTATTCACAAATTTGCACATTAATATTCTTGGATAATCACCATTTTTTGGATTGATACAAAACTTTAATATCTTGGATTTATCTCACTTCTACCAGGACCAAGGGCAATGAATCATTCAGGTTTTGTCTAGGGTTAACCAATAGCTCTTCTGAGTCAGCCCACAGCTCCAGTAATCAAAGTGTATTAAGAGTATGATCAGGGGTATTGCCCCACCAGTTTATAATGGAGTTTTATAGGGTTTCCCCCGATCTATTTCAGAAATGTTGCATTTAGCATAAGATGACATAGAGATAGGTAGGATGATATTGGAGCGGACCACCCCAGGTGAGGCACGCCTTTTTGTAGAAATTCTTTTATAGAATAACATATAAATTTTTTATGCAGGAAACCATTTTTAACTTTAATTTTTATTTTTATTTGATTTGAAAATTTGTTTCAGTTTTGAATCCTTAGAAAAAAAACATCAAAAGAGTTTTTACTTCTCTGAAACGGAATTTGTTTTTAATATCAAAGTTGGTTGCATTGGAATAGCCTTCATAGGGCCAAGACCAGGGCCAGCTCGATCTGATCAGGTATTAAGAAATAGGGCTTGGAAATATTGGGTCACTTAGTGGAACAATACAGAAGATCTTTGGATAGGCATTCCTAGACACCCTTCATTCTTGATTAAGGAGCAATGCTTCAAATCTTTCTGAAATTCTGTAAAACAATTCTGCTTAATGAAGCAACCCAATTACTAAACCAGCAAGTGTTAGGCTTAGACAATCTTAGAAAATTTTTTTTCTTTTTAAATCATGGTTTCTTAAACAATGGGTCATGGCCCCAAATTAGGTTGCTTAGGGTCATGACCCCAAATTAGGTCTCTTAGCAAAATTTTGGGTTAAAAGATTTTAATAAAGTGCAGAAGGGAAATGATTTTTGTATTTGGTTTAATTAATAAGAAATTCTTTTAAAATTGGTTTTAATTCTTAAAAAGAAAGAAACAAAAAAATAAATAGAAACTTTTTTGGATGTTTTTTTTTAGGTTTTTTTGATTTTCATTTTTGCTTCTTTTTGTCTTTTTTATATTTTTTTGTGTTTAAAGAATTGAATTGATTTTCTGAAGAATCGAAAAAATAAACAAAAACTTTTTGGAAATTCTTATCTTGAAAAGAAAATTAAAAATGGTAAGGAATTGAAAATAAAGAATTTGGATTTAAGAGTCGACACTTGAAGAATTTGGCTTTTAAAAATAATTTAGGTTTTTCCACCTCCCTCTCTCCATCCCATCCATCCAGTCCAATCCATACCTCTCCTCTCCCACCCACACATCCCTCCATCTCTCCACCCATCCAATCCACTCCTCCCCCCACCCTGTACCCCAATTCCAAATGAGATCCCACCCAATCGATTAATGTCATAACCCTTAAAAGCTGAAAAGATAAACAGATTAAAAAATGCCAAAATTAACGAAAAACAAAATCCATGTCTCTGGCTTCAAAGGGTCAAATAAAGACCACAAATATTTTTCCATTTTCCATTTAAAATCCTTTGAAAATAAATTTGCTTTGAAAAAAAAAAGTCAAAATAATTTAGAAATATTGAGTTGTCCCAAAAGTTTGTAAAAACTTATGGTCTTTATTTTGAGGAATAATTTTTTGTTTTGTTTTGTTTTGTTTTTACTTATCAAGTAAAATTTTAATTTTTTAGAACTTTTGGGACAACTTTATAATGACCCAAGTTTGACACAAGGCCAGTTTTATGTGCTCACTATTTAATAAAATAAAGAAATAAATAAAAGTATTGTATGCGTTTACTAATAATACTGTTATGAAATGGATTTTTAAACTGTGTTATCAGTTCAATAAAAATAAATATCTTAAGTTGAATATAATTAGATCCTTGATTGTAGTTCTATGAAAATTAATATTTTTAGGGCTTTTTAGAATTTTGAAAGTTAACAGATTATCTGTGGTCGGGGGAGGGGGGCACAAATCTTATGACAATTCCTGGTGGCAAAAACTATTGCTATATCACTGACCCACACTGGTTGATGTCCCATAAAACCCTAACCAAACCAAACACATGCTGTTAAATGCTTCCATGTAAGTTCTGGAGATGTGATGATGATAATGAAGACAACCCAAATTCTTGGCAAGCCTCTGTTGTTACCGACAATGCTATAGAGTTTGAACGATAACATCTTATGACCAAGGATGGCCCACTAGGCCTAGATGCAGTGTGGCCAGTGCCGCTGGTGGTGTGTCTCTTGCCTATGTTGCACCTCCCTTAAGAGTAGCGGTATCTCAAGTCCGATCACACAAGAAGACACCGGTGCGGGCGATAAGCATTTGACGTGAAAAATGAGTCAAAGCTCGGATCTTCGCCAGGAGTGTTTAAGCTTGCTTGGATGGTTCTTGTATTGATCAAGCACTTGTCTTGCCTGGATTCTCCCTGCGTCAGAGGAAAGGACATGCAAATATGTCTGAGAGAGAGAATAGTTGGCAGTTTATGAGTCATCGACATTTATAGAAATAGCAGGATGCAATATGAATTGCACTTCTGAAAAAGAACTGCTTGGGACTCACAAACTGGTTTTCCGCAATTTGTAAGAAAATCATGAAAGTTTTATGTAATAAAAACAGAAGGAAGTCCACTTGGGGAAGTAGATAGACAATCGGAGTGCAGAATTGTAATTATGTGAATTAGAGGACCAGTCTATCTGTTTCTGTTCACATTTGGACTAATACCCCTGGGAAAAGTATAAATTCCCACATTTCCTTAAGCTATGGATTAAATAGTGCATATTGTGTTATTCAACTGCTTGGGCAGCGACAGTGGAACATTGGTAAAAGCTCAGGCTCTGAAATCGTATTACGCGAGTTCAAATCCCAGTCAAAACCATTACATTCACCTTTAG
>JAUZSX010307500.1:0-12524 GCA_034780655.1 Idiosepius hallami | reverse complement strand
TGGACTTATTTTCAAGTAAAAGAATTAATCAACTTCAAAATTGACTTATTTTCAAGTAAAAGAATTAATCAACTTTATAATGGACTTATTCTCAAGAAAATAAATTAATCAACTTCAAAATGGACTTATTTTCAAGTAAAAAGAAGTAATCAACTTCAGAATGAACTTATTTTCAAGTAAAAAGAATTAATCAACTTCAAAATGGACTTATTTTCAAGTAAAAAAGAATTAATCAACCTTAAAATGGACTTATTTTCAAGTAAAAGAATTAATAATCTTCAAAATGGACTTATTTTCAAGTAAAAAAAAATAATCAACTTCAAAATGGACTTATTTTCAAGTAAAAGAATTAATCAACTTCAAAATGGACTTATTTTCAAATAAAAAAAATAGTCAGCTTCAAAATGGACTTATTTTCTAGTAAAAGAACTAATAAAAAAAAGAATTAAACAAAAAATAATAATCAACATCTAAATTCATTAATCATTTAACTTCAAAATGGAACAATTAACTTCAAAATGGATTATTTAGCTGCAAATAGGAAAACAACTTCAAAATAAAAAGTATTTGGTCAAACATGTGAGTTGCCTTCAATGAGGTTCAAAACATATTTTGCACAAGAATTTTATATTGTTTTAGATTCTTTATTAGAATTAGTTATAATTGAGAGATATCAGCAGAATGCCTGGAGGGTGACATATGGCTCTGGGCAAGTAGGATGTCGTGGTTTCATTGGCTATTTACTATGCAAGGCTTTTAGGAAAATAGGGATAGTGGGATCCGCTAAATTAAAGCCATTAAAAGAATTTCAAATGAAGTCCCAGTGATTTCTAAATTGATATGGTTTAAAGCATTCGAACAGTAGGAGAACAATGTCAAATCAATTCTACTTGGATTTGTAGCACAATTCAATGCACAATGCATGGCCTGTGGAACACGATAACAGGTTTGAGATAGCTCCTAACCTGATGAATGAAAACCCCGAAATCAGAAATACCTTTCATAATTGATGACCACCATAATTCATTTGAATGTATTTTACGAATTGAAAATTGAATTTGTTATTGTTGTACATGTATAAACCATTTTTTAAATTTTAGGTTCAAATGAACGGCTTGAACACGAACTTGAATGAACCGTACCAAAACCTAACAGTCTCAACTGGATAATTCATAGATGCAAACTGGATTTGAGGATATTTTGTAAGAAAATTCACACATTTAAGATTTGGAATGCTTTTGGACTATCTTGCATGAATTGACCATCATTTTTTCTTGTATCCTAATATATATTTGTTCTGTTACTTACAAAATATCTTTTTTGGCTGAGTGTAGCAGTTCGGCATCCAAATTTATTATGTATATTATCTATACTTGTTATAACTACTTGTTCTGCTCCTCTCCATATTTCATGTATGTATAGTTGCATTTTTTTTATCCGAAACAAAAAAACAAATTTTCTGAAAGTGCATCCACAATTATGATAATATTAGATAACATTTGCATAAATCCCAATAAAGATATAAAAAAGTCTTCTAATCCTTTTCTAAGCCTCGTCATAGAAATTCACACAAATAAAATATCTTTTATTATATTAATATGTGACTAAAAGGCTGAGTAATGAAAATGATGATACTTACAAAACCGTACTAGAGAAATTTGCACGAACAAAGCAGCTTAATGTACAGACCATTAATTTTTTTCTACCATTGATTCTTAAATGGAACACATTTTAAAAAGTAGTTTAGACGTCGTAATTTATTCCGAATTTGATTTTTATTACATGCTTCAACTAAACAGACTTGATCTTATTCCAGAGTTTCAAAAACAATTTTTTTAAATTTCTTTATTTGAACAGTGCAGTAATTTTAAATTCTAATTATTTAAATAATAAATGATTGCATATTAAGAAATCAATTGATAATATTATAATTATAACAAATATACAAATACTGGTAATAATTTAACTAATAATTGATAATTAAATATATGAAATCAAATAATAATAATAACAACCATAGCATTGATATAAATATACTAATTACAATTACACTTGTAATAATTCTTAAATACATATATAGATATCGATTTTGTGTATAACGAGATATTCACTTTTTATGTGATTTAAGGCTGAATTATTGTTGTCACTTTGACTCCAGCATAAAACCACTGGTTGCTGGGCACATTTGACCTGGTGACTGGTGTGAGATCAGCATAATAATAACTCTATTAAGAATTACTATGCATTGTTGCAGTTATTTTTGGTTTCTTTATTAATGATTATTATTGATTTTTTTTGTTTATCTGTTTTTATTTGATTCTTATTAATCAGACTTAAATAATTTTAAAGGAGAAAATGCATGTCAAATTAAGCAAGAGAAAAAAAAACCTTTTATTTTCTTGCGTTCCATTTTTTTTCCGTCATTTATTATTTTTAAAGCTCAATAAGTAAAGCCGTTAAAATTCAATTTATTTCTTTGAATCAAATTCGCTCTAACGACCGAGTGTTTCGTGTAGACTTAGAATTAATTAGCACGCATAACGTGAGCAAACAATTTGCTTAACACAAGATTCTCTCCTAATCGTGACCATTTAATTATTAGATTAATTAGTAAACAAAACCACAAACATTTGGTTAACTAATGAAACGATTTCTCGAAATAAAAGAAACATAAAAAAATAGATGAGCTTTTTAATTGATTTTCACCTGTCGAAAGAAATGACAAGCTTGGATATATTTTCATTGTAGAACACTAACAAAAGTTAGACACAAGGCCATTTTAAAGTGCTCATAGCAATATATCAATCTTTTACGCCATTTAATGCAAAGAAGGATCATTTTTGGTAATTGTTATTTTTATTTATTTTTTCACAGAAATCGAATGATAACCATTATAATTATAACATTAATATAAAACTAATGATTAATTACCCCAGTATTAATTCTTAACTGCATGCATAAAAATGGAATAATAAAGATAACTATAACATTAATATATATACAGAACACTACACCATTAACAATTCTTAAATACATTTACAAAAGTCTATATGTTAAAAGAGATACACGATGTTTAATTGTTTATCACCAGTCGAAAGAAATAACAAGCTAGGATATATCTAGTAGCGTGGCATCGCAGGGGCAAAAGGGAGTGGTCTGTCTGTGCACCACACGTCAGGGGTGGCATTTTAAGATAGATCATAAAAAAATAGTTTGTATGTTTGGTGTTTAACGGCATATCAGCATTTCTATGTCATTTTAATGCTTGGAACAGTTAATTATGAATCATTGTTACTCTCAAACATAGATGATCTAGTCTCTTGAATTAACGAACCTCATCTACCCGAGATAGCTGAAAATAATATCAATGGTTTTGACTAGGATTTGAACTCGTATAATGCGATTTCAGGATCCAAGCTTTTATCTGTGCTTCCCCTTTTGCTGCTAAGATATATATACGTAATGTTGGTAATTTTTTGGAAAACTTAAATGGGGAGGATGTGCAAATTTTTGATAATCTCATAAGAAAAATGTGGGACCTAATCTACCAAGTAATAACAGGTGTTGAATAAATAAAATTAATTTTATTGTTAGTAAAGTATAATTTGAATTTTATTTATGTTTTTATATAACTTTTTGAATAAAGTCTCTTGATTTTTTAATAAAGTCTTTATATTTTTGATTAAAGTCTCTTGATTTTTTAATAAAGTCTCTTGATTTTTGAATAAAGTCTTTATATTTTAAAATAAAGTCTCTTGATTTTTGAATAACCCTGTATATATATATATATGTGTGTGTGTGTGTATATGTGTATGTGTGTGTATATATATATGTGTATGTGTGTGTATATATATATATATATATGTGTGTGTGTGTGTCTATATGTCTGTGTTGTGTACATATGTCAATTGTTTTTCTTTCCTTATTCCTTTCATTTTTGTAATAACACACACATATCGTTTCTTTTCTATCATTTTCGTGTTTAAATCTTAAATATAACCAAAAGAACTTAAATATATATATATATTCAAATCATAAGTATAACCAAAGGAACTTAGATATAAATATTTTTTCAAAATGATAAATTCGTAAAATAAATAAAGGAGAAAAAGCCTGAAAGTGGAAGTGCTTCTTGACAAGTGAGTGCGCGTTATTAGTGGGAAGAGAGGGCCCCAAATAAGATAAGATTTGCTGCATTTTGATTGGTCGAGCCAAGCAGCAACAGCAGCAGAGGCTGCAACAGCTCGAACCACTTAACAAAGATGGCGGACCCAACCTCAAGAATGGATAACAGACCAGGTAAGTCTTGCTTTCGGAATTTGTTCCCCCCATAACCACTATCTCCCTCTGAACAACCATTTTTTACTTGAAGAAACCTGCCTTTCTTCTCGTTTGTTTTCCTACCAGGAGTTCGAACCACAACCCGATAGAAAGTTGACAGTAATTTTTTTTGTCGCCAGGGGTCTATCTTTTTTCGGCCTTTTATTTTTTTTAAAGATTCGTCTGCCATTTATTTCTCACACCTCGCTTTTGAGAAGGGGTTTTGGGGTTAAAATTGTCTGTTTTATCTAATTTTTCCTCCCGTTTTAGGTTAATAGGTTGTATGGCGATCATTTCTGCCTATCCTTCATTGTTAAATCTTTTTTTAAATAAAGTTTATTTGGGTCTTTATCGTTTGAAGGTCAATAATTTTTCTTCATTTGCACCGACGACGCAGCAGCTTCAGCGATTTTGGACGATAAAATATCGACACCAACAATAACACCAAACATCACTTCTTCATTCATTTTTTTAAAATTCTGAATTAATTTCCGAAAATCGTTATCTTAATTTTATTTTTAATGGTTGTTTTAATTTCTATTATTATTTTTTAAAATTAATTATAACAACTTTAACTTAAAATAAAATAAGTCATTATTTATTTTTCGCCCTAACTAGATCGTCTCGTTTAGTTTTCTTTTTCGCTTGATAATTAATTTTTTTCTTTAGGTTTTAGGGGAAATTGTTATTATCACAGATTTGGGTTATTTTGAGGTTGGATTTATTCCTGATAATTTTCGTTAAGCCATCAATTTATTTTTGTTGAATGAATTTGGATGATAATCAATAAAAAGTCGGGTTTTAAGGAAATTCGTTGCGACGACGACCACTTGGTGCATTCATTTGCATTTCATTCAAAAATCTCATCAGACTATTATTATTACTACTATGACTGTTATTATTATTACTATATATTTATATTATCATCATTATTGTTCTATATATTATTATTATTATATACTAGTAGAATAGTTATTAATAATCAATAATAGTAAGTAATTATAGTATAATTACTTATTGGTCAATTAATTATTATTATCATTGTTGATGTTCCTTGCCAAGAAACATCATGTCCTTTTATTTGTTTTATCATTATTGTTATTATTACTCATTGTTCCTTTTATCTTTATAAATAATCGTTGTTTTATTACTATTATTACTTTTTTATCATTCATGTTACTATTTATTATTATTATTATTATGATTGTTGTTAATGTTAATACTACTTAACTTTACTTACTAATATTTTTATTAAAAATTAAATTATTTTAATATTATTATTTGCTTTTATTTCATATTCATGCTTTTTAATTGATTTTGGTTGGCATAGAAAGAATAACTTGGTAAAATAATGATGGTTGTGGTAAAATTTCTTGTTTTTTTTTTTTTGTTTTGTTTTTTAAGTTAACCAAAAACTATTACAGGATTTTCAAATTCGAATTAACCATTAATTAACTAATTAGTCGACCTTAACTCTTTTAAAAATCTAACCTCAGGTAACGGTTCACTTTTTCAACGTAGAAATAGTTTAAACAAGTTTTTGTTTCATTTATTCGTTCTTTTACACCTTAATCAATATGTGTTTAGTTTGTTGTTGTGTAGTCTAATTTATATTTATTTATTCCTATTTTTTAAGACCTGATAATTTCAATTTATTATTAAACGTCCGAAATCTTGTTCAAAGAAATCGATCACTCAATATCGATTTATTGAACCCGACTTAATGTCCACTTGATCGATTATTATTATTATGTGTAGGATTTGTGGTATTGGTTGTTTGGTTTCTCTCTCTCTCTCTCTCTCTACTTCCATTTCAGTATTGTTTGTTTGTCTTTATTTTGCGTTGTGTAAATTTATATAATTTGTTTCGTTTTAATTCATTTTTGTTTGTTTTTATGATTTTTATTGTTAGTGGTTATTTTTATGTAACAGGCTACAATTCTTTTCTTCTTTTTATAATCAATTACTAACTTTTTTTACTAGATAAATTTTGGCACACAGATTTTTTATCTAAAAATCATATTTTACTTAAATGAAAATGAATACGCATTCCCCCCCTCTCTCTCTCCGGTATTCATTTAATTTGACAATATTGTTAATGCTAAAAATTTAATTAGATTTCGGCTTTTTTTCTTTATTTCCTCACTTACGCTTTTAGTCAATGAATGAATGAATGACTGGAACAACCGACTGGACTTGACTGGACTGTTAGTGCCGCTGCTGGTGCTTGGTGATGTGGGTGGGTGTGATTTAAGTTAACCAAATGAGCTAAAAAAGAACATTTAATTTACTTAAAACAATATAAACCCTATTATTTCCTGATAAACAAACAGTTTTTACTTATTTTGCCTGAACCCACGAAATGAGTTTTATTATTATTATTCATTTAGAATTTTTTTTTATCTCATATTGTTAAATTATTAGGACTTTTCATCTTCTTTGATGTTGAAAATGAAAGTCCGAATCATTTGAATCAACGCCGTCTGCCTGAAGAAAAACAACCGTCCAAATGATTTAATGTTTCAATTTTATAGTCCAAATAAAAAAAAACTAATTAAAAAAAGGGAGTTATAATGAACTTAAACTTGATTTTTCTTTCTTACTTTTTTAAATTCTTTCCCCTCTATTTTTTCCCTTCCATTTTTTTCTTCTTGTCTATCTTGTTTCTTTCTTCTTGCATCTCTTCCTATGTTTATCGATTGTTTTTTTATACACCAACTCTCTCTCTCCCCTCTCTCCCCCCTCTCTCTCTCTCAATGAATGTGTCATCATACCGATTTTTATTCTTTGATTCATCATTTCTTCTTGTAATGGTTGAGCCGAGCCTTATTGCTGATGAATACCTGTGGAATGTGAACATTGAGTGACATTGTTGAAAATTCTAGGAAAATCTTTCATTTCTTTTTAAAGGCAAAGAAAAAATAATTGCAGGACCCCTCCCCCTCTCTCTCTGTGTAACTGAACACTAGGTTTTGTCAAATTTTGAATTTTAACAACACGAAGAACAGTAGGGGAGGAGGACAGTCAGTGAATGAATGAATAATCACCACAAAAACAAACACCGTCCTTTAACTTCTTCTACTTCGATAAATTTTACCCGGAAAGAGAAAATAAAACTTGAATGAAAAATCGTGTTTTAGTTCTCTCTAAGAAAAAAAAAATTAATAAAATTAACTTTATCCTTCAAGAATCTTTATATTCATGAAGAAGAGATTTTGTTTTGTTTTATTTCTTATTTTAGCTTTTATTTCAACCTTTGAGCTTTTTAGAAATGTTTTTTTTACATTTATTTTTTGCTTCCGGGCTTTACATTAAAAAGCAAAATTTTAACAATTTAACCGAATTTCGATTCAACAAATATCGCAAACGGAACAGTCTAACTAAACCCAACCAAGATCTTCTTTAAAGAAGGTCTTCTTGACCCAACCCCATTCATTGCCTTTCTTGGTTAGTTCAAAGTATCGTTGCATATGCAAGCTCTCTGCTTTGCTCACACTGCCCCGTTCGGATGCGGGATATCACGGGATAAAACAAGGTACAAGAGAGAGAGAAAGAATTTGGCCTTTGTACAGGCCAAAGTGGCTAGTTAATTGGTAAAAAAAAGTAGTCAAGATACAGGGCTCTAAGTTGCAAATGAATCACTGAATGAATCACTTGCATAGTGAGTTATTTTTCCAAGTGGCGATTATAAATAATAAAACACTTACCTTTTGCTTACCTTTTTTATTTTATATTTTTCACCGACAATTTTCCAAATACTGAATGAAAAAGAAAAATGTTTTTTCAATCTTATTTTTCTTTTAATTAAACTAGCAAAACTAAATTAAATTAGAACCCAGTGGGCCAAAATTTTTAATTGAAAAAAGTTCTGCGGGCCAAAGTTGAACAAATTAATCTCTTAATATGCATCCAAACAAGTTATGCCACCATATAAAACCAGCTCTAATATTAATTTGAAATTGCCTCGTGGACCAAATATAATTACATTGCTGGAGAAATTTTACCTGAGGGGCCAGAGTTTGACACCTATGGTTTAAACATTAAAAGGTTTAATAGAATATTGAACAATACTCTTACTTTTTTTAGAAAGCTGTTTAAAAACAGGTATTAAAAAAAATTCAAATTTTCATGCAGAAGAAAAACTAGTTCAAAGTTAAATTAATTATACTTTTTTAAACAGTAATTAAGTTTTGAAATATTGGTTTGTTTAGAGCGAAATAACATTTCATGGGTCTGGCTAGTAAATGAAAATATTTAGTTGTCCAAGATCAACTAAAGGTAAATTTATCTGTAGGGCCCTGAATTGATTATAGTTTCTTAAACAGTATATAAGATTTTAATTGTTTTATTCATAACATTGGAGTGAAATAACATTTCATAGGTTTGGCTAGCAAATCAAAATATTTAGTTGTCCAAGGTCAACTCAAATCATTTTTTTCTATAGAGCCTTGAGAAAGGATGGGGGGTAGTCCTTAATAATATATTGTGAAAGTCCATTTCATCCGTTTTCAGAATAAGTTTAGTTTATGCAATAAATTAATTTAGTTAATAAAAAGAACTTTTGTTGTCTTAGAACTACAATCCCAAAATGACCCACAACAACCCAGATGCTTGACAAAAGTATGATGATCACCTGTGGGGCATGCAATCCCATTCATGACAAAGAACCAGGGGTTATCAAACAAAATGATAAGTCTGCAAATGGTTTGTATGATCATGTCTGTCCTTAAAGAAAGTGAAGAGGCAGGACCACATGCAACAAAAAGGAAGCTTGTCTGAGGCAACAAATTTTAAAGAAGGTATTTGTGTTAGCATGGGTTCCCTTTTACCAATAATCTTCTCCACCTCCACATGCTGTTTGTTTTGAGTCTTTTGTCATCAATAAACATCAAATTTGATTGGAAGTTCTTAAACTTTTTTTACATCAATGCTTGTAGATGATTCATCTCATGTAATTAATTATCAGTTCTAGAATTCAGAACAAATTAGGGTTCCTGTAAAATAGGAGAGAGAGATAAAGATAGTTAGTTGTAGGGTAACAACCTGTGGTCTATCTTTCCTTGACATTTATTGTGAAAGAGGAAATAAATTTCTATTAGGCGAAAATGATTCATTTCACTTATTTTTCATTCTCTGAGTGTATGTTGCAATAAAAAAATACATTAAAAATAAAACAAAAAATTAAAGCAAGTAAGTCAAGAGGTTCAGAGTGCATTCTTCACTGTTTCTATTTTTCATTTAATCTTTCTTTTTTTTTCTAATTTTTGATATTTGATTCTTTGTTTGGTCATTTTCCTTCCTTTCACTTTCTTTTTACTTCCTTTGCCTTCCAAACGAGAGCTTCAGACTTTTTGTCATTTTTCAGTTCACATTAAAAATAAAGAAAGGAAGGAGAAATCATTTAATTTGGTCTTATGCCAAGAGCTAAAGTTGAGAAGTGCATATTTAAAACACTTATAGCCATGATGGCCTGCTTCTGTCAGCAGTCATCATGAATAATTGGAAAGAAGGTGATAACACCCACTCGCTTACTTTTTGCTTCAAATGAAATAATATTTTAACTTATGATAGTGTTTGTTATAATGAAAATTAATTCCAAAGGAGCGTGGGATATTTCTCTGCTCGAACTTTTGAATCATATTATACAAGTTCAAATCCCAGCCAACATCATTATAGTCTCAGGCTGATGAGGCTTATTAACTTGGACAAGTAATTCATATAGGAGTAAGGATAACACAGATTTCAAAACCTAAGTAGATTAGGTCCATCAAATTAGGGAGCAGCTTCTTTAGTTGAAGAAAAACACTGATTCCAAAACACAAGTGAAAGATCTGTCAACTTGATGAAAGTGATTTGTCTAGGTGAAAAAAAAACAGATTCCGAAACCCAGGTAGATGAGGTCCATCAACTCAAGGAGTGTCTTTGAATACTAACTATCATATGCATATGAATCTTGTAGAACCATGAAACTGAAATTTTCAAGTATTCCCAGGATAAATAAACAATATGGTGGAAAAAAATTTATCAAAAATATAGTCCTGAATATAATTTATAATTTTTTGATACGTATAAGTAGAAATCCAAACTTCTGAAATAAAAATTCATAGTTGTTTTCTTAATGAAAGGAATGTACAAATAAGCTTTATATTTTTCTGTGATTAAACTGGTTTTAGGATTTTTATAACATCTAATTTAGCCTCATTTGATGAAAAACCTTGAACAGCTGTTGAAGATTATTGTTTCATATTTAATTTTTTGCAAATGTGAATATCGAATATGTACAATAAGAGGATGCCTATACAATATAAACATGCATATAGAATATAAATGTGTATAGACTATCTGGGATATAAATTTGTATAGTATATATGGGATATAAATTTGGGTAGAATATATGGAATATAAAGTGTATATAAAATATACCATGTGTACATACATACTGAATATATATATGAGCTATATACACGGTTAAATAAACTCCCTTTCTTTCACATACATTGTTAGTGTCTTTATACAATGTAGCAGTTATATTTCTAAAAATAAACATGTGGACAACAGTTCAATTATCCTAAATAATTTTAAATATTGAACCGCCTGACCGACATCAGGGAAGAGTAAAGTAAACAGGAAATGGCTACTTGAAATGGCCAAGAACATTTTAACCAAACTAGGTGCAACTGTACATTGGTATGTATAAGAATAAGATTTTGGTGGGAAGCAATGTGTGCATACATGTATTAGAGGTTAAAAAAAATCTCTGTGTGTGTGTGTATATATAAATATATATATGTATAAACATTTTTTAGCAAATAGGTAGAGATTTGCAGACAACCCTTAATATGTTGTCCGTATACCACATCACAAAATCTGTTTAACTCTCTCGACTCTGCCTTTTTGTCCACTTAGATTAAATAAGGAATAGATGATCGAAGTTTGTTGTTATTGTCAGTATATAGCAATAATTCTAATCTTTTAAATCCAGATTTTCTCCCTTATCCAGTTTTATACATTCACTCTGCAGATTTGAGCCTACCATGAACAAAAAAAAAAACTGTCACCTGAATAACGTCTTAGAAAAAATAAGCTGAAACATGATGAATTTAATAAACATAAAGTTGAGACTTACAATCCACTAAATAAATATACATTACTAAAGATTCCAAAAAATTACATTCAGTATCCTTGGAAAAGATATGAATCTCTTATTCCTCTTAACTATGAGTCAATTATAATTATTGTTATTCTAACCACCAAGATGTTTATCCAAAATAAATGTTCTCAACACTAAATAACCAAGAAGATTGAGATGCCATTAAACCAAATCAACTAAGCAAAAAGTTGTTCTGCAAATTGAGCATGTTTATTTCAGTAGAGCTCAAAAAGGAATTTTATACATTCAAGTAATTATAGGATAACATTATAGTGTTAAAACAATCGTAGTTTATATAAAAGATGTAATTAATTGAATGAATAACAGTTGATCTATGTTCTTAGAGTGAAGTTAAACATACATGTTATTCTTTTATTTATATGTGACTAGAAGTCTGGCTTTGTGCAGGGATTGCTTTGTTTCTCCTTTCATGCCCACTTGTTGTTTGTAATTACATTTTTTTTTTCTTTCTAAGAAAACTAGCGTAAGTTTTTAAAAGCCAAAAGTTATTTTAGCAAACTGCAGTGACATCCCAATAACCAACATAGCTACAACACAGCAATACTCAATAAATACAATTTCAAATGTACATTTAGGAGATGAGGAAAAGTTAGTGTTGTTCCTCCTCTTCCTCTGACCGGGTACTGTATGTCTTTCTCACTGGTTTACTGCAAGAGAAAAGAATTATTGGGAATTAGCTAAGTAAAGTATCTGTGTTTCTATCATGTCAATTTATCATTAAGATGCTCTGATTAAAGGTATGAAAAAAAAGAAAAACAGAAAGGTGTTTTAATATATAACCAAGGATCTATTATATATATTTGGTTTGTTAGTGCTTTGATTTGTGGTATCCATTACAGTTTCACAAAACAAAATATTTTGAATGATGCATGCCTTCTAAATTTTTCTGTCTTTTTATTTAGATTCCACAGTCAGCAGCCTGTCAAGCAGTTGGGGTAACTATATTTATTGGATATTAGTCAGGTTCGTTATGTAATTCTGTGGGAACTTTTTGAAGATTTGTTAAACTATACATTTTTGGAAAGCTTATGAT
>JAUZSX010307489.1:0-12525 GCA_034780655.1 Idiosepius hallami | reverse complement strand
AGTTTGAACAGTTTTGCTTCTTTTAAGTATTGTATAATTTGGTGAGGTTTTGATTTTTTAAATACTTCGCTGATGTTGGTTGCTTTAAAATATTTTTTACGGATGTTTTTTATACTTTTTGCATTTTATTAAAATGTGTTTGATTGTTAGCTGTTGGTCGCTGAGTGTGCATTTAGCTGTCTTTAGAGTCTTGAAGAAGAATGTTTTGTCTGGTATGTTATACATGTAATAATATGCCAACTTAGCAGCTGAAGCAGAGGATCGAGGCTGAACCATGAGCCAGTTGGGATGGGCTGCAGAGGACTTGTAACCAGGTCTATCACAAGGTTTCGGAGGGAGGTGGGCATCAGCGGAAAGACCCAACGAAAGGCAATAAAAGATCTTGCCACTGCAGCAGAGCAGAGCAGTCACTGGTTGCGGCTGAAATTTAAAGACTCACCCAAGGGGGGGGGGAAGAGCAAGGGACCATGTTAGGGTTAGGGTTAAGGTTTAGGGTTAGGGGGTTATGGTTAGAAGGGTTAGGGTTATAGTTAGGACTAGAAGGATTGGGGTTAGAAGGGTTAGGGTTAGGGTGTAGGGTTATGGTTAAGGTTTAGGGTTAGAAGGGTTAGGGTTGGGGTTGGGGGCCAAAGGTCCATGTGGTGTCTTCTTTTGACACACTCCTGAGTCTGATCAGCCTCTTGTGGGCCAACCTCAGAGGAGGGTGTCTTGTAAGAAAATGTCGGAAACAGGCATACAATATATATATATATATATATATATACATATGTGTCAAATTAGTATATATATATATATATACACATATGTGTCAAATTAGTTGCATTGCATGATCATCAGTGCCAAGTCCTACTTCCAGCATGAGGATAATTTAGCTGTTATGCTGATCATTTCAGGACAATAACATACAGTCCCATAAAGAAATTTATTTCTAGATTAACAGTCTCTAGAAATAAATTTCTTTATGGGACTGTATGCTATTGTCCTGAAATGACCAGCATAACAGCTAAATTATCCTCATGCTGGAAGTAGGACTTGGCACTGATGATCTCGATTGACAACAATATCTTAAAACAGATAGATATTGTTGTCAATCGAGGTTGGCAGACAACCAATATCGATTACATGACTAAGCCTAATTCTCTTCACTACAGTCTCTAGAGACGCATCTGCTCCGTTCCTTGGTCGTACCCCTAACTCTCTTCTTTACTCCTTTAGTGTTTCTAGTGTCATTTCCATTCAGATAATCAGGGTGTGGGGACACATAAATTGAGTAGATATGCAGTTAAGGCTGTATAAAATTTACTTGGTAGAGCGCCAAACCAAGTTAGGGACAAGGCCATTTTTGCGTGCTCTATATACCTGGTCTTTTTTTTAATGCAGTGTTATCCTTCACTTAAATGAGCTTCTCTCCCGAGTTAACGAGCCCCATCTGCCCGAGGCAGTTAAAGCGAATGTAATAGTTTTGACTGGGATTTGAACTTGCCTCACGCGATTCCAGAGCCCGAGCTTTTGCTAATGGTCCACCGTCGCTATATATATATATATATATATGAATAATATTTTCTTGATTTTCTTGAGCAGAATTTTATTATCAAGCCCAAGTATATAGAGCACGTAAAAATGGCCTTGCACTCAACTTGGATTGGTGCTCGACCAAGTAAATGTAATATGTATACATATATATTTGTCTACCGTCACATCACAAAACTTGCACGGGTCAAAATCTACTGCTGATGTGTGTCGCTGTACATTGTGTGCATTTATTTTGACTGAAATATATTTGTCCAAATCACAAATAGCTTCTTCCTGTTTACCTTAATCTTCGCACCTGCAATGCGTGTCAATGAGTTCACTTTTTTATATAATTAGTAACATGTTTTTTGTAACTAGATAAATGTTATTTCTTCAGTTGCAAGAAATTTCTTCTTCTGGTTATATTATTTTCACTTGGTAGGCACAAGGCAATTTTTACGTGCTCTATATGCCTGGGCTTTTTTAATTCAGTGTTAAACTTCACCTAGATGAGTTGCTCTCCTTAATTAACGACCCCCATCTGCCCGATGTAGTTAAAGTGAATGTAATCGTTTTGACTGGGATTTGAACTCGCATAATACGATTCTAGAACCCGAGCTTTTACCAATGCTCCACCGTCGCTGCCCTTCTTCTGGTTATATGTGTGTCTGGATTCCTAAGTTCAAGCACTTAAACATTCACCCATTGCTCGTTGTTTATGTTTGTTGTTTATGTTATACGGCATATCAACCTTTTTAAGTCATTTAATGCCAGGAACAATCATTGTATACACACGTAGGTTTCTTATTTATTTTTTTTTTATTGATACAATGTTCACTGTTTTACCCATAGCTGGGGGTAAGGTGGGGATTTTTTGCATTTCCCAAGAGTATGCCAATGGGATTAGTCCAGTTAGGAACTCAAATGGAACGACAGGGATTCTACTTGTGTGCTACGATTCCTAAGTCCGACTGCTTAGCCACTAGGCTAAATAGGCTTCCCTGTGGACAAAAGAACCTTTATCAAAAAAAATTGTTCTCAGTATTAAATATTTTAAATGGGTTGATGAGTCTTTAAACAAATTAAAAATATGTAAAAAAAAGTACAACTTAAGATAAATTTTTATAAGTTTTTTTTAAAGAGTGTATTATGAAATTAGTGAACCAATAAATTTTAAACAAGATTTTAGAAATTGAAATTGTATGAAATAAAAGAATAAATGAAATAGAAAAATAGACATAAAAAATTCAATTGATGAATCAATTCTTGAGAGGAAAAAAAAGGCATCCTTATTTTTGTGAGCCGAGGGTGGTGAAAGTAGGAACACGACTACTTGGTGAAAATAAGAACATTTATATCAAGTTAAGGGTCAGTGGTACAGAATTGAGGTTAGTAAGTCCATGAGAAGTCGGTTCTGCGACATCTGGGGAAGCTTTCGTTAAGCGGTTCTAAGCTGCTGGTTGTATGCTTAATGGACGAGTCTATCTTAGGGGTTATGAATGTGTGTATGACCCCACAACACTTACATTTTTTTTTCGCGTTGAATAGAAAAATGAAAGAAAATTAAAGAGATGTATGGTATAAGAATAATAAATAGAAAAATTATTTATGTGTTTGAGTCATATTTTATAATGTACTTTCATGTATAGAAGGTGGAACAGTAAAAGCTTGAGCTCTGGAATCGTATGATACTAGTTCAAATCCCAATGAAAAAAAAAACGCTACAGTCGCTTTCAGTTCCGACGGATGAGACTCGTTCACTAAAAAGAGTAAGTACTTCATCTAGGTCTAAGGAGGGCACTGATTTCAAAACTATGGTAGATGAGGCCAATCAACTCGAATAGTTTAACTCCTCTAAGAGAAGGACAATACTGATTGCAAAACTCGGGTACATGAGGCTCGTCAGTCAAAGAGTGTAACTCATCTAGGCGAAAGACAACACTGATTCCTAAAATGCCCAGAAAAATCTAGACTTATACTTAAATTGCTTTAGAGCTTAAAAATAGAAAAAAAATGTTGAATGAATACTTTTTACAAAATTAATTGAAAATACTATGAATTGAATTTGGTTTAACTTGGAGGAGTTTTTTTAAATTGTCTAAAAATATTTTTTAATAACTGTTAAATTATTATTGGTCAACTGAGACCTATTTCCTCCTCCCCCCTCTATTAGAGTATGACCGCATGGTTTATCTCATTTATTATTTATTGAGGGGAGACGAGGTTTGCACCAATCAGAAAGCGTAACTGATAAATATTATCTATAAAAAAACACCAGGTTTAGTTGACTCCATCTTGCCACTGCTATTGACACTTGCTGTTGCTGAGAGAGAGATTTGCTTGTTGGATGACAAACCATTGACCCCTCCCAGGATATTTTTATCTACAGTTGAATATTCTACCTACATTGTTATATAGTTACCTACATTGTCGTCAAACATTTTTATATTGGATATATTTATTTGCTCTGCTTCCCTTCGGATTCAGATTGGATTTAACTTGCCCTTTTCTTACCAGAAATATGACAAGCAGTACTTCAACAATATTTCTTTTGGAATTCAGTTGATAAGGCATTTTGGGATAGGATGTACTGCTTAATCGATGTAATAAAATACAAGAAATAAATTCAACATCACTTAAGAATAAAATATTCGCTTTAATATAACCTTGATTGTGTATGTTTCCCCATTTCAACTTCAGTTGTACTTTGACAGAGGCGTAAACAATTTCCAGATCATTTAAGATGAATGTTCCCGCTGGGAATTTTTATATAGCCTTTGTTTGGTCTCTGGGGACTTCCTTTTCTTGAAGGCTTCCATACTCACATAACATATATAGTTTGTTACATCGTTCTCTTAGTAAAATTGTAAGAAGTGCACAGGTATATTCTAAGACATACCCAAGAGGGTCTCCTTTTAATATTTTACTGTTTTATCTGTCCTGAACTTATATATAATGAATGGAGATTTGTAGGTTTATCTCTTAACGGGTGAGTTCGTTCCATATAGACTCCGAAATATCGGGGCCGATTTTATGGAAAATTCATACCGGAAGAGTTCTTGGGCTTTGTTTCAGAAAATGATTAATAAATAAAATCAGTTTTAGGAGGAAGAGCGCCGTTACAATTGTTAATGAAAATCTTGTAAAATGCAAATATTTACCCATGACTGTGTCGGGGACATTCGTTAGAGTGTATGCTTCATACACCATGAACAGAGGTTCGAATCCCACTTGGGATATAGAATACTAACGACATTGCGTGTCACTGATAAGATCCAATAAAATTGAATCTGCTGCTTGGCATTATGTCATTGGTTGAACAAGGCGGCAAGATGGAGCAGCGTTAAAAGCTCGGACTATTGAATCGTATTACAATTCAAAACCATAGCATCTTCATTTGGCTGCCTCGGCGAGGTGAGGCTCAGTATCTCATCTATGTGAAGGGAAACGCTGATTTCAAAAACCCATGGAAGAAATGCCTGTCGGTTAGGCTGCAAGGCGGATCTTGAAGAATCAAGAACTCGGCAACCTGATGCAACCAGCATTATGATATATACTTGTTGAGCACTCCCAAGTTTGGCACAAGGCCATTTTTACGCGCTCTTACCCGGGCTTTATATATTCGGTGTTACCCTTCTCCTAGATGAACTGCTCTCCCGAGCTAACGAGCCCCATCTGCCCGAGTGTTATTTCAAATATGATCGTAAATGAAACGACTGGTATACGAATTAGAGTATTACAAAGTTTGACTTCGTATTTACTGTGCCAAGTGAACTTCCCAAGAAGGTTGTTTTTTTTCTAAATCTAAACTGATACATGAATGAATCTTTGTGTATGTGTGTAGATGGGATGTCTGTCTGTTTTCAATAGAGATGATTTATATGTTTCTAAATACGTCTTACCATTCATTTATTTATCTTCGCCTGCGCCACATTACCCAGCCTTCATGATCCCAACATGATTTGACCGTACAATATTTTCTATTGACTCATTTAACGTTTGGTCCAAAACGATGCTGTGGTCAGAGTAACGCCACGGCATTAGCTTGTTTTTATTTAACTTTTTAGCAATCAGCAGAAGACTTCGCCTCTGAATACGTTCAATAGCCTGATGTCTAAATTCGATTAGTTTAGTTTTATCTTTCGTTCAGATTCAAAACTCATTGAAGTAAACACTATCAGTCATTTTGTTGTTTTCGGTTAAATCGAAATAAAATTAAGGACTAAAAACCGTTTGAAACTTGTGACTACAAAAGGAATTTTTATTGGCTTTGTTGTTGATATATAAGATTTATAGAAGTGATATATTAAGTGTTTGGGTGCCCTCACTTCGGATTCTCGCTCTTACTTCATAACAAATAACACACTCACTTTCTCATATTGAATATACAGAAATTTTAAAGAGATATAGATAATCAACTTTAAAATAGGGCAATTAACTTCAAAATGAAAAAAATTAATTTCAAAATGGATTAATCAACTACACATTCGAAAACAGCTTGATTATTTATCATTTGAAAATTGTTTTCAAATTTGAAGTTGATTAATCCATTTTGAAATTGATTGTTCGATTTTGAAGTTGATTAATTTATTCCTAAATTAATTATTATCGTTTAAAGTTAAAATTATTAAGATATATTGGGTTGGGTTGGCTTTGCTCGAGAGTTTTTTTTTTAACTTCTGACTTTTCCGACTGAAAAGCAAACCACATTAGTTTCCCTGCTATAAATACCCTCATGAATCAAATATCCAATCTCTAGAGCAAAAATCTGCAAAAAAAATTATCAGTCTCTAGTCATGAAACAGATCAATTCTTTTATTAGTAGAGAGTAGGAGTGAAAAAAAAAAGCTTAAAGTACGCCAATTTATATATACACTTTTTTTTCGATTATTGATACATTTTGCGTGTATTTCCGTGAAACATAAAATACACTTGTATAAATTTTAAAGAGATTCAGTCAAGCCATTTTCAAAGTCAAATTAGGATCGAACTTACACTCATCCAAAATTCCATATACATATAAATTTAGATTACCTTTAAAAAGGAAATTAATTACAATATTTTTAAACATATATTTCATCGTTTCGTATTACAATTCTGGTTGGTACATGATGTAAATCATGTATACCATTGAGTCTTTTAATAAAGATCAATCAACATAAATTATTATTGATTAATTGAAATTTTACATAGTTGGTGGTTAACGTACTCTCAAACCAACCTACGACTAGAAGGGATATTCACCGTCATATCACTTTAGTAATATAAAATAAACCTTTGAAACTCACATTTTAACTTGGAACTTGGAATTTCCTTACATCGACACATTTTTAGATAGGCTAGCTACTTCGAGGTACACTATAGATACATGCCTGCAATGGCGTCATTACTTCCTTTGCTTCACTTAGTATGTAGATTTGGAAAATAAAATGCCATTATTTATTCTAAATTGCTTTTTTTTCAATGCGGCAATTCCAGATCTTTTTATCTCACCATATCCCTGGATTAAAAAATAAAAACACCGTTATGGCCAGTTTTACGTTTTTATAATATTCCCATGCTCTTTGTAATAAATTTTTCCTTTCACTTAGATGAGTAACTCTGATTGACGGTTCACATTTAACCGAGATTTTGAAACCATTTTTCTCCTTATATCTATACAAAGTACTTCCTGAGTTAACTTTCCCTATCTACCCCAGGCAGTTAAAAGGGAATGAAATGTTTTTGAGAAGGATTTGAACTTCTATATTATGATTTCAGAGGATAAGTATTTACCATTGACCCAGTTTTGCTTCAGGAATACTGCTGTCATTATTTATTTTACTTCATTTTTTTACACATAAAAGTGTTAGATTATTTTGCTTCACCCAGTGCGTACATTTGGAAACTATAAACACTTTTGCCATTATTTATTCGAATGTGCTTTTATTAAACGTGCAAATGTGTCAGATCATTTTGCTTCACTTAGTCGTTGTTGAGTTTTAAAAAAGTCGAAGCGATTTAGCCCTGTTTTCAAAGTATGCAGTTCATATAGATTCGACAAATCCAGAAAGACTTTATTGCTTTTTAAAATGACATCTTCAAAATGCACATCAGAATTGAATTGGATTTTTGTTTACGCTTCATAATCTTTTTTGACAAGTGAACCATTTAAAAGATTTTGACAGATTAAACGAAGTCCTGAAAGCGAATTTAGGTTAACAAAACCCAATTTTCGTTATCCTTGGATTATTTTTCCGTTTTCTTTTTTCGAAACCTAAAAAAAAACCTTTGAGTTTAACTCAGTTAAAAGAAAAAGTTTAAGCTCAAGGTGTTTATTATTCTGATCGAAAAAGATGTAATAAATTAAATGAAAACTCGTGATTTACTTGTCTGATGTCAATCCAGCGTCAAAAATAACAATCACCATCGCAAAGAGTAATCAGAGAAAAAACAAATTACTTCCTTTTATTTTCAAGGAAAAGGTGATTTATTACCATAGTTCTATTTCCTGTAATAATAATATCTGCAGCAGATCAAGTTTTTTTTCTCAGTCTAATCTGAAATATATTCCACTGATTTATTTTAGAAAGAACAGCTTCATTGTAATTTTTTTTGCTTATGAGATCGGAAATGTCTTGCCTATGCGTGTTTTAATATCTTTCAACTACTACTGAATTTTCCCGGGTTTTGTTAGTAATAATTTAATAAAGTTTCAGTAAATACTGTGATACACTGAGCTTAGAATTTAATTCTTTTCGTGGCCACCGACATACCAAAAAAAAATTGTATCTGAAACTAATGTAAATAATACCTTGAGATACGAACTTAATTTGTTCCATGATCACTGCAATATCTAACAAAAAAGTATCTAAAATCAATTACTGTGATGCCTTGGGATACGAATTTAATTTGTTCCATGACCGCCGTTGCAGCTAAAAAATTGTATCTTCAAGCAATAACAATGATACCCTGAAATACGAAATAAATTCATCTCATGATCGTTGTCGTATCTAAAAAAAATCATCACTCAAATCAAATGCAGTGGTACCTTGAGATACAAATAGTATTTCAATCAATGATCGCCGTCGAATAATTCGCACAAATTCACACACACATACACACACACAAATACACACACACACACCTATCTCTCTCTCTCTCTCTACACACACACACATATATATATATATATATATATATATACACGAGTCCAGAAAAAAACAAGGAATGTGTAAATTAATCTTCTAACCTTAATATTATTTATTTTAGATTATTTTATTTTTACAAAAGATTGTTAGTATTTTATTATTAGCAAAACGAATACGCTGCCACCTGGCGATGGTGTCTTACGATTTTTAATTTTTTGAACATCGATCGTCATATCCCAAATTATTCCTCATATCAAAAGGTGTAAATTTGGCGGCGAGGGTGAATCATTAGTAAAAGTTGGACTCTGGAATCGATTTACACGAATTCAAATCTTTATCAAAACCATCACCTTAGCTTTCATTTGTTTAAAGCAGACTAACGGTAACTTTGGAGTGTAACTCATATAGGTGCAAGTATAACATTGCGTCCAAAAACCCGCGTAGTTGAGACTAGTCAACTAAGTCATCTAAGTGAAGTCAACACGGACTCCAAAAAGCTCAAGACATTCAATGATCACGTAAAACTGGTCTAATTTAGATGGTGCTCGACTGAGTAGATATGTACAAAACGTAAATCTTGCAAATATTTTCGTCATAACCCCCCAAAAAACATTGTATGTTGGGGCATTCGTACCTCAAGGTTTCAGTGTATCACTTAAGAAAATGAAACTAAGTGATTTGAATCGAAACACCAAAATATTTTCCGATCGTTATCTCGGGTTTAAGCCTAACTCCTTCAACTCACACAGGATATTTTTTTCTTATACCCAAAATCTCGTCTAATAAATCTCATTCTGACGGATTCTTTTTTTTTCCTGAACGAATAGAATCAATTTTTTGCCAATCTTGACATTTTTGATAATATCAAAATGACAAGCTCTAGATCGTGTAGATTAACTCTTGACACGTGATATTTCTATGAGTAAAATTTTCCAAAGCCAAAGACACCATAATCTATCGTTGTCAAATTACGTTGGAGACACCGGTTCACGCTAGATTAGTGAAGTTAAGTAAAATAGAGCCTGTTCAATACTAAGGTTGTTCAAATTACGTTGGAGATATGGGATTCCTCTAAATCACATTAGTTAGGAAAATAGAGCCTGTTCAATACATTGATTGTTCAAATTACGTTGCAGACATGAGTTTCCACCATATCACCGAAGTTAAGCAAAATAGAGCCTGTTCAGTACTAGGATGAGTGACCACCTAGAAATATATTAGGTACTATACCAGCACGGTCAGTGGTTTGTGACGTGATCAGCCAAATGCATTTAGCATTCAAAATGAAAGACCTCCCCTCTCCCTCAAAACGACTGACCATGTAAGCTTTAAAATATCCTGAGATTGTGATCACTCTATAACAAGAAGACTGTTGACAAAACAGACCATATTTTCTAAATCCTAAATTTAAAGCTTGATAGTCTGATTATTTATTATTTGTGCTTTATCCCACAATTTTCATAATTTAGCATTACAACGTTTCAGTAGATTAAACATTCGGCTTTTTTTGTGGAAAGGGAGGTATTTTTGTCAGCAGTTACACTAAATCGTATTGCGGACTATGGATTTAAAACAATCAATTGAAATACTGTAAAAATAATTTAACAAAGCAGAGCGATTGGCCCATAGAAATATATTGAAGCAACTGAGAAGAACTGGGTTTTTTATCAAGGTTATGAATATACAGTTACACCAAAATTAAATATAGTCTTGAACCCATAAGACGTAAAATGACTCAAAGAATTTAGATGTAGTAAAATCCATACAAACTAACCAAAGCAACAATAAGGATATGGATTATAGTCCCATAAATATTTAGGATATCAATCCTCATCACAGGGATTAAGAAAATATGGTTAATTTTGTCAATAATATCCTCATTTTAAGGTTGTTTGAAAATAAGATTGAAATCTGATTTTTGTTCCGTTTTCAGTTTTATTTTGTTGATTTACATTCGTTGATACCAGAGAAAAAATGAATCTAGAATCAACCTTAACCCAAATCCTTAAGCCTAATAGTTATTCCGCAAACCGAAAATTACGTTGCTTGGTTTTAATTGAACATTTCGATATTAAAATGTAAAAAGAATAAAATTAAAATTTCATTTTTTTTAAACACCACAAAAATAAGGGTGTTCTTGAAAAAATTGACTGAAAATATTTATTCTGCATAATTTTTCGTTACTAACGTTTGTCATTTATTTTTGTGCCTAAAAATATATTTTGTTAACCGGATTTAATGAAATTCTTTATTTACGAAGATAAGAGATTAAACCTTATGCGAGTAAGCCAATTAATAGTTCAACTCGTTTTGAGATACTCGCTAAACTAATCCTATGGCAGATTAAACCCTATTCTACCTCACTAAAGCTATTATATTTATTTGGTTCAATGGAAAAAAACGCTAACATGTTTTCATTTGTAATAAACAGCTTGAATTTATTTCTTCATAAAATCAACGCATGGAATGCGAAAATCTGCCCTAGAACTTACTAATGCTTATTTCACTTCTGTCGTGCTATACCTTGGGAAAAATAAATTTTAATGTCTTCTAAAGTGGTGGGCGTAAATCTGTCGTTTTGACCATCTTTTACAAACGTCTTTGAATGTCCTTGAATGTTTGAATGTGTTGAAGCAGAGCATAAAAACTACTATTTTGATAACTAAGAACAAATGTCTAAATAGTTTGCTTTAATAAATAAGGTATAGAATTTAGGTTGAAATTCCTATATAAACAATTCAAAATTTTAAAGGTAAAATTTATCAAATTATTTTTAAAAAAACGTTTCTAGGACTACACAGTTGATTAAATTATTCAATTTTGTTAATTAATCTATAAAATCTAATTCAAAATAATTTATGAGTAAATAAAAAATGCAATATTTAAATAAAAAATTTATTGTATACTTAAAACAACGTTATTTTTAATGAGCATAAACGCTAGATATTATACATTAATTATCTGTAAAAAAAGATAAAATGTATAAGATTGTTTTTAAAACCACTTATTTGTAACATGCATATAAACTAGTAAAATTAAGGCAGCGACGGTGGAGCATTGGTAGAAGCTCGGGCTGTGTGATCGTGTTACGCGAGTTCAAATCCCAGTCAAAACCATTACTTTCACTTTAGGTGCCTCGGGCAGAAAGGGCTCGTTAGCTCGGGAGAGCAGTTCATCTAGGTGAATGGTAACACCGGATATATAAAGCCCGAGTAAGAGCACGTAAAAATGGCCTTGTGCCAAACTTGGGGGTGGTCATTAAGTAAATATTATATAAACTAGTAAAACAATACTTACATATTTTAATCATATTAAAAATTATTAATTTAACTAATGTTTTCCCACGAAAACATTAGAAGGCTTTATAGCAAGTTCGACTTCGTAAGTAATTTGAGGTGATAAATATCACTTTCAGATCTTCAATTTAAAATTGCTATCTAATAAGGTGACAAATATCACCTCATTTTTTGTGTCTGCAATCCATAAATGAAAATAAGCAAAGATATTCATTGATTTTCTTGAGTTTGAAATCTTTCTTCGTTTTTTATCAATCTATTCACTAGCCTTTCTTCTTCGATTGTTCCTTGTCTCAATCCGTTTCTCGTCATTCATTTTTATATCAATCCTGTCAGCCTATTTGGATTAATCTTCTAAAGCTCTATTTTATATTTTAAAAACTTTCATTATTCGCCATCCTATCAGTCTGTCTGTCTGTCTGTCTATCTACATTTACATGGGTCGCAAGATCTATTTCGATAAGTTGTACCGACGATTACCGAATCATCGTCGGCTCCCACTCGTGTCCAATATAGTCCAGGAAAAAACGGGGTCGCCCAGGCACCCCCCGGACAACTCAACTTTAGTGGGTTTAGAGTGTAGCTTA
>JAUZSX010307468.1:0-12528 GCA_034780655.1 Idiosepius hallami | reverse complement strand
TACAGTAC
Organism: Idiosepius hallami; assembly: GCA_034780655.1. Lineage (NCBI taxonomy): Eukaryota > Metazoa > Mollusca > Cephalopoda > Idiosepiidae > Idiosepius > Idiosepius hallami. The sequence continues at coordinate 12,520 of JAUZSX010307468.1, read as the reverse complement.
GTGGTATTCGTAAATGGTCACCCATTAACTACTGACCACGCTCAACGTTGCTTAACTTCGGTGATCTGATGGGAACCGGTGTTTCAACGCGATATGACCGTATATCCAGTTCGCTACTGGTGTCATTTAAAGAATGTTTTAGAGGCAAAGATATTTAAAATTATTATTCTCAGAATTAAATGACTGAAAAGGTTGATATGCCATTAAAAACCAAACCAGACCAAACTTAGATGTTTTTATAGATATTCTATTTTAATGTTAATTAGCATGACCAACAATTTTATTTTTGATATAATTTTTCTTTTAGAGATTCAGTAGAAGGACAAACTCACACAGTGTTTGTGACAAGTGATTTTGGTTGAAGTTGTAAACAGGCTTTAATATTTAATATATTTCAGTCAGTAGTCGACCATTTTGGATTTATTTGAAATCTTTGCCATTTTGTGATTTCTTTTTTTTACCCATAATCCAACTTTCTTTTCTCTTCCTTTTCTCATTCTTTTTTCTTTCTTTACAGCTCCTTCTTTTTCATTTTTATTTTAACCCTACTTCCTTTTCTCTTCTTTTACTTCTCCTTTTTTCTTTTTTTTTTTCTTTACATTTTTTTCTTATCTTAATCCTACTTTCTATTTCTCTTCTTTTTCTTCTTTTTTTACTTTCTTTTTTCTCTACTACTTCTTTCTTTTCTCGTTATCCTATCTCCCTTCTTTCTTCTTTTCTTTCTTTTTTCATTACAACTTCTTTCTTTTCTCTTTTATTTTAATCCTATCTTTCTTTTTTTTTCTTTATCTTTTCTTTCTAACTTCTTTATTATCTTTTTTATCCCAAACCCATCATCTTTTCTTCTTCTTCCTTTCATTTCTCTTCCAATTCATTCTTTTCTTTCTTTTCCTCTACATTATTCTACTTTTCTTTCTAATCCTCATCTTTTATATTCTTAGTTTAAGTATTGTTTCTGGTGAACATTCTCCCCAAAAACGGCTTAGATGTATCAATCATCTCCATAGCCTTTTCCATTTGAGGATCACGAAAATAGAAAATGCGTAAATGTTAAGGGTTCACTGATCATCTCCTGGGGATAACAAAAACTTCAGGGAGTGTCCATCTCATCTTTAATCTTACACACACTCACACACGCATTTTCTTTATTCCTTTTTAAATTGTCTTTTTTTTATGCCTCAATTTTCTTCATTTTATTCTTAAAATGTGTCACTTCATTATCTCTCTGTTTCTTTATCATCACGTATTAGTTATTTATTTATGTATATATATATCATGAGAAACGGGGAGCAACGGTGTAGCATTGGTAAAAACTTGGGCTCTGGAATCAAATCCCAGTCAAAATCATTACTTTCACTTTAGCAGCCTCGGGCAGATGGGGCTCGTTAACTCGGGAGAGCAGCTCATCTAAGTGAAGGATAACACCGAATTTAAAAAGCCCGGATAAGAGCACGTAAGAATGGCCTTGTGCCAAACTTGGGTTAGTGCTCATCAAGTAAATATAATATACATTTTATATAGCTGTATGTATATACATAGATATATAACTATAAAAAGCTATATGTGACAGTATGTTTTTGTGTTTGACCTGTCCTTGTTTTTACCTTATGCACACTGACATTTTTTAAACTAAGCTACTCAAATTTTCTATGGTTATAGATCAATAGTTAAACAAGGTCAATGCATGTTTTTCCTCAAGGTCATTCTGTTGGCCCTTCCCATAAGTTGTCCAATTTTCCTTACTATGGGGGATAAAAAGTGACCCAAACCACTTTTGATCATCACAAAAATTCACACTGGTGTGAAGAACAACAGCAGGATTCAAAAGTTATAGATGAATGTTCTCTGAACACTTCCTTCAGTTGAAACATTTTTATTGATTTTGCCCAAATACAAATCAGTTTTTCTTCAAATGATCTGCATGATTATTAGACTTTTTTTTCAGTGCACATTTTAAGTGTTCAATTATAAAAAAAATAATTCTTTTGAAGATTGCTTGAAAAATGCTGGGCTCTAGTGTCTTTATGTAATCTCCTAGTTTTCCTAAACATTTTCGGTCATCTGTTGTATGTTTTTTAGTTGTGTATAATTTTGTTTTGTATTTTTGGCAATTTTTTTAAAGCCTTTTTCTAAATGTTTTTAAAAAAATCTTTTCGAACACAAAAACACAAGCAAAACATTAAAATAATGTGTAAAAAACAAACCTCTAGTCAAAATCTTTTTACAGAGGATTTTTATTATGACTTAGGAATTGTGATGCACAAATTTAAATCTTAACTAATATCTAACATTCCCATTTGTACTAAGACATTTTGAATATCCTTATTCTCTCCAGCAACGGGTCAAATAGTGCAACTAGTGTTACTTAAACAAGGTGTTTTTTAAAGTATAATTCTCATTATTAAATATCCAAAGAAAAAAGAATAAAAAACCAACAATAAAGAATTTAATTAAAAGAGGACTGTATTCTTTTAACTGCACTCCTGTTCTTTCCTCTTCAACACAGCATAAACCCAAAAGCAAACTTAATAAATTCTCTTTTTCCATTTCAAGATCCAATTGGTTGATAAAGTTTTAGGCAAAAAATGATTTCATGTTCTTTAAACAATTAAATAATTCATCTTAAAAGAGAGTTGTTATTAAATATCTGATAAACCAGAATGAAAGATAATTGATAATATTGATAATCAAAATGTTGAAAGGGTGTAGAAGAGGTTAAAGGGTCAAGATGGGGTGGGGGGATGCAAAAGTGTACAATTGCTGATGGAGTGAGGAGGAGACAGAAGGAAAAAATGTTGCTGAGGGTGAGGAGACAAAAGGGTCCAAATACTGATAGGGTGGGGTAGGAGCCTGAATGGTTCAAATGCTGATGCAGGGTGGGTGGGGGGATTAAAAGGTTAAAATGCTGATGGAGTGGGGGAGGAGGTCAAAAGGGTCAAAAGCTGAGAAAAACAGTAAGAATTTTTTTTCTTTTTTAACTGGTTTCACCTTTAAAAGATGAAACTTTTATTTTCATCAAATAAAGAAATTATTCAAATTATTGTCTCTTATTTTTATAAGAAAAAAACTTTCAAAGCAAGAAATAAATAAAATTCTTTTTTCTTTTCTTTCTTTTTTGTGAATAGGGCAAAAGTCAAGATCTATGCTTTTATAAATTTCATGGTGACCAAGTCAGTTTTATACTGTCATATATCAAACAGAAAGAAACAAACAAAATGGTGTATGTTTTCTCTTATAATAATCTTATAAATATTCAGATATAGTTGCTAACATATTTGCCCTCATGGACTTTCTTATAATATTGATGACATACAAGGCCCATCTAAAAAATGTCCGACATTAGGCCAGAAAAAATATTTCACATACCATCGAGATTTTGGACCCTAATCCCCTTCAAAGTAGGCCCTCAGTGCTTCTACACAGCTCATCAATCCTGCTGGAAAAATCTCTGGAAGCTTTCTTTTCGAATGGTGTTCATCTCTGCCATTACAATCAGCATTATCTCTTTTCAACTCTTAAAACAGGATCCTTTCATTGGTGTCGTTAATTTGGGAAACAACCAGAAATCACAAAGAGCCGCATTTGGAGAGCAGGGAGATTGACAAACGATTGGAATTCCATATTTAGCCAAGAAATGTTGGATCTTATGGGATGAGTGTACGAGGGCATTGGAAAAATAAAGGACAGAAAAAGTATCCTTATGTAGAGTGGTGCCACGTTATTGTCTCTATTTTGCATGGGAAAAATAACGGTCAGATACTTTTTAGACAGGTTTTGTCTAAGATTCTGACAAGTATCAATTCATTTACTTTCACTGGAGTTTAACTTATTTGTTTTGTGTTTAAAGGCATATCAACCTTTTTAGATCATTTTTATGCCGAGAACAATTATTTCAAATAAACATTATTTTAGAATGGCATATCAACCTTTTTAGGTCATTTTAATGCTGAGAACAATTACTTCAAATAAACATTATTTTTTTATATGCACATAGTGTTTTGAATAACATAAGTTGCACTATTTAATCCATAGCTGGAGGGTATTACTGACATGTCAACGTAGAAGGAGCAACTTAAATTTGAACCCGCGTACTACGGTTCCAAAGTCTGATTGTCTATCTACTAGGCCGCGTTGACTGCCCCAAAAGTTTAAGGGAAGAGAGCTTCATCTATTTTTATAGTGAACCTACCCAACGGTTTGTTTAAAATTATGAAGGATTATAGAGTAAGAAAAAAAATGAAAATAGAATTATTTTGTTAAAATAAGCTATAAAGACAAGCACAAGAAACCAATAGTTTGAGAATGGAGTTATAACTTCGAAATATTACTTACTTACACTTTTAATGCATCATTTAAGCCTTTATAACATATTTATTATCATATGATGCTTCAGAAGAACTATAATCATTATCTATATCATATGATGCTTCAGAAGAACTATAATTTATCAATATTGTATCTATACATAACAATTTCACAAAGAATAAATCAATATGATCAATAAGAATGATTTTAGATAAAAGCATAAAATGTTAACAGGCTTTAAAAATGTAGTTTTCAATATCTTTACAATAGAATTATATAACAACTCTAGTGAAAAGGGCCAAGTGTTTCATTGATCATAATACTGGTTTCATGTTATAACACCAGTTGCCAACGACTTTCATATAAGCATTGAGAATGATCAAGATCTATTCAAATTCAAGTGAAAATTCTGATATTACAGTTTTAATTTAATTTTTATTTTCTGAAAACTTAGGATTTTTATTTAAATAATCAATTGAAATTCAGAGTTTGAACAGTGTTTGTCTACAGAAGAGCAGTCGGGTCAGGGTTCAGATGATAATCCAGGATAGTACAGTAGGACCTATACAATAAAATCATTATTACTATCTTATATCCATCTGTATATCTTTAAAAGTGGCATTGTCCACATGTATGAGGAATGATTTCTTCCAAACTATTTTACCAATTTTTGGTCTTAAGAGACTTAAATTTGTATATATTAGAACCCATGGAACAAAATCGACTTTGTTTTGAACCGGAAAAATAGTTTCTAAGGGGTCAAACTTGAGAAACTGAATTGTTGCAGTTCCATAACATTTGTTGCATGGGTGCTACGTCAATCATTAGAACGTCAATCAAACCACAGTTTATTAAAATTATTTTTGGATTTCAAAAAATTACAACATTTTTTAAAGGAAAGAAAAATCTCAAAATAAAAAAAAAAAAAACGGATCCAAAATAAGCAAAAAAAGAGCATCAAAGCACCTGACTGGAATAATTTTAGATTGCAAGTCAAAATTTATAGCAAGAATTTTTTTTTTCTTTCAGGTATTAAATAACACATATTTTCTCTGTTTTGGCTACAGATTTGATGTCTTGTCATATTTTATTTAATAAACATCTATACTTTTCTCTTATTTGTCTTTGGTTTGTAATGAATATTGTCTGTCAGGTAAAAGAAGAATTTTTAAGCGTTTTATGATTTCCCTAATAAAATAACAGCATTAAATTGACATTTCTGTCAGCTGAATCAATCTGAGATAAAGACATTCATCAACAAGAAACCTGATCCAATATTGAGGATGTCATTTAAACGGCTTTATGGTGTTTAGTCAAATGTCTTTGCATGAAAGAAAACTAAACATGCACACATATATACATATATATCTAGTTGATAGGGCAGCAACGGTGGAGCATTGGTAAAAGCTTGGGCTCTGGAATCGTATTATGTGAGTTCAAATCCCAGTCAAAACCATTACATTCACTTTAGCTGCCTCAGGCTGATGGGACTCTTGAACTCTGGAGAGAAACTCATCCAGGTGAAGGGTAACACTGAATTCAAAAAGTCCAGGTATATAGAGCTATATAAAAATGGCCTTGTGCCTAACTTGGTTTGGTGCTCTACCAAGTAAATATGATATTAATGCCTTAAGGGTTCATTTGAACCCCGGACTTTCACAAATTGAAGTAATAATACTAATAATAAGATATAAAGTCTTTTCTATTTTTTTTTGTAAGTTTCTATTAGTTTCTGAGTAATTTTTCTTTTTCTATTTGTAAAAGTTTGATTCTCAAAATTCTGGTTATTTTAGATTAAAAAGCTTAAATCCTAAAATAAAATGTTTTTTTTTTTCCTTTCTTTGTTTTACTGAGAAAAAATCTTTTTGAAATGAAAAGTTTTTATTTCCTTTTTAGTCTTAAGAATATTAGAAATTAAGAATTATTAGAAAACAAATTCAAAATTTGTTTTATTGAAGGCACTTGAAATATATATATATATATATATATATATATATATATATAAAAAAAATTGGGGGGTGCTTTTGCAGAACAAGCAAATGGAGAAATTGGCTGGAATATTTTTTGGGGGTCGTGGACCAGTTATAAAACAGCAATTTGATTGGCTAATGAAATGAACTTAAATAGTGTTAAACTCATCATCATATTGTATCGCAACAATGTGCGTAGTGTAACAATTGGTTTCCTTGAAAGGAGTAGCAGGGGCACTAGTACAGTACCTGGTATTCTTAAATGGTCACCCATCTCAGTACTGACCAGGCTCAACATTGCTTAACTTTGGTGATCGAACGGGAACTGGTGTCTTCAACACGACTTGACCTTACAGTGTTAAACTAACCCTAAACCTTAGCTAATCAAAATGCTGTCTTACAACCGGTGCAAATCCCCATGAAAAGAAAAAGGATTTCTCTATTTGCTTGTTCTGCAAAGGTTTTAAATTTCCTAAGTACTTATTGCCCTCATCTGTTGAATTTCAAAATTCAATTCTTTATTTAAACAAATAATTTCTTTTGTTTTTCTACTTAAGTCGTCCCAACTTTATGTAAATTACTAAAGTATTGCCTGGGACTTGCCACTATGGTAATTAAGGAATCCTGTTATATTGGAAAGCAGTTTATGCTTTTTTCCTACTAAATTTATTTCTAGAACTTTTCTCAGAGATGATTAAAGAAGATTATAATATAGAAAAGCATAATTATGCATGTGCAAATTTTAATGGTCTGAATCATTTTTTTTTTTAATATTGTGCTTTCATTTTCTTAAAAGCTCTATGTAAAACAGGGTTTAAAAATAAATTACTGTGGTTTCATTTTCTAAAGAACTATGGAAGATAGGGTCTCATACAATCACGATAATCTAATTTCTAAAAGGTATATAAATTGTTTCCCCTAAGTAGTAAGTACGGCTATACCCACTAGGAATGAGTGTTTTAGTTTTTCAGACTGTTAAAAGAAGAAGCAGTTGGCACACTGTAAGTGCATATAAACCATAAGAGTTTCTTTTTTGTTTTTTTATACTTGACTTTATAGGCTTGTTTCTGTAAGATATTGTTAGGGTCGACTTCGTGAACAAGGTTTTTAAGATTGTTTTTATGATATCATTTTTATTTTCTCAGTCAAAACCATTGTAATCATTGTTAGCAGCCTCAGGCAGATGAGGGTTTGTTAACTCGGGAGAGCAGCTCGTCTAGGTGAAGGGTAACAATGAATGCAAAAAGCTTGGATAAGAGCACTTAAAAATGGCCTTGTGCCAAACTTGGGTTGGTGCACACCAAGTAAATCTATAATATCATTTGTATTTTCTGGAAATCTATGCAATTTATTAGAATGTTTTATTGAAGATATATTTGAGTAAGGTTTTTGGCCTGTTATAAAGAATGGCACTTCTTCACCTTTTAATGGATTTGTCTGATAGAAGTATGTTTTATTTGAAGTCTTTTCATTATTATTTCTTCTCTTCTGGTCAGTTTTCTTATTAAAGATTCTTTCATTACTAAAAATTATTATATATATTAATAGATTATAGTTCTTCTGAAGCATCATGTAATAATTAATAAATAAGATTTTATAAAAGGCATAAATGATGCATAAATATTTTTATATTTATACCCTCGAAATATTACACAAAATATTTATGCATCATTTATGCCTTTTATAAAATCTTATTTATTATATATATAAATATATATATATATATATATAAATAATGTTTTAGTTGATATAATTTCTTTCTCATAACATAGACAAATTGATCAGAGATGAGAAAAATACCCTGATAATCTAAATAATACTAATTACCCAGTTTTACCTAAAAAATTGTAAACAACCGAGGAAGGATTAAATATTGACTTTTTTGAGGGTATGGTGGGAGCAAAAAATGATATTTTATACATGAATGCGTGTGTGTGTGCGCCATATTTTTATGAAATAAAATATTTTAAAAAAGTTAAATTTTTATTTTAATTAATCTTTTGGCAAGGAAATGGCACGACTATTTTTTCAGGCATTCTATTTCATTTAAAAAGAAAGTGGGGCGGGCGGAGATAATTAGAATATTGTATTCAAATATTTCCAAGAAATGTTGAGATTTAAATTTGATAGTCAAAAATTGAAAAAAAAATCACAACCAAAATTTTCTATTTGTTGTTCAAAATAAAATCAAACTTTTTATTAAAATTCTGGTCTTTTGAAACTTTCTCTCAATTACTTCCTCTTCCTACTCCTCTTTAAAAATTGAATGACAATCCAAAATGGCTGCAATGAAATTGTTTCAGGAATTCTAATTACAATCTTGGCAATTGCAAAAAGTAAAGGGCATTTTTATTTTCTTATAATTTCCATAATTCAAATCATAAAAAGCTTCATTGTTGATTTTGGGGGGGGGAAAATGTTAAGTTTTAGCAAAAAAAAAAGATCTTTTAATCCTAAGTTTAAACAATTAGAATATCTTGTAAAAAAAAAAACTGAAAATATTTGTATTGATTTTTGTTAATAAAATTCTGAGAATAGCATTTTTAGTTGATAATTTTCAGGACAGAAAATCATTTTATTTACTTTTTTTTTAAAGTCGAAAATGAAAACAATTTTAGGAGTTTAAATTTAGTTTAAAGAATTTAGTTTAAATATTTGAAATGAAAAATAAAATCAGTTTTTGAATTCAAATGTTTTTGTTAATGTTTTCTCCATGATTTTTTATTTCGAGTTTACTTTATGCAGAGACAAACTTTGAAGGAAAAAAAACTCTTGAAAAAGAATTAATTTCTATAAAAAACAATGCAAAACAAAGATTGAAAACCTAATGCTATCATTTTGGTGAAAATATTTATCTAAAAATATGCATAAAAAAACTAAGCTGATAGAATTTAAACTATTTCTACAGATTGGGTTATAAACCTATACTTAAAAGAAAATAAATATTTTGTTTTCTAATTACAATAATTAGTTTGTTTGTGTGTTTGTCTCAAATTTAACAGAATTGCCATTTTATAGGAAAAAAAAAAAATAATAATAAAAAACTAAATTTACTTCAACCTGGATTGAATAAAGCAAAATAATTTTAATTCTTTTTTAAAATTGATTTTTGTCTCTTTTTATTTTTTTAAAAGTTTTAAAAATGGCCCATTCATATTATTAAAGGGAGAGGTTAGAAAGAGAGGGAGAAAAAGAGGATTTCAGAGTTTTAGTAAAAGAATTTTGATAATTTTGTATTCGATGAAAGGAAGGTGTGTAAAATTTGAAAAAAAAACAACAACAAAAGAAAAGAAACTTAACATTTGGAATTATCAATTTTATTTTTTTTAAAAAAACAGATTTTTATTTATTAAAAAAAAAAAAAAAAAAGAGATTTCCTTCCTATTCATTGATTTTGGATTGACACAAAATCCATTGAACGAAAAAACAAAAACTTCATAAAAAAAAAAAAAGGATTTGAAGTCAAAAAATTTTCAAGAATTTTTTTTTTTTCTTTTTTTTACAATCAAAAATAAAAATAAAAATAAAAATGCATTTCAAATATTTTATAACAATTTTAATTATTTATTGACATAAAAAGGTTTTTTTTAGTTGACACACTTTTTTAGGCCCAAAATATTTTAAGGGACAGATTTGGAATTCTGAAAATAATCCAATCAACCAAACACACTATGTTTACATTACAATAAAATGCATAGAAGTTTCATCTAAAACCAAATTACCAATAAAAAAAAAAAAAATTATGTATCTATAAATATAAATATTTTAAAGTAATTGCTAATAAAAACCTAAATGCATACAAATTTAGATTTAAAAAAAAACAAACTTTTTTTTGTGGTTGTGTGTGTGTGTGTATCTGTTCTGTGTGTGTGTGTATCTGTTCTGTGTGTGTGTGTATCTGTCTGTGTGTGTGATTTGAAAATCAATAACATTTCATTTTCTTTAATTTTCCAATAAGAAAAAAAATGATTTTAATAAAACCGAGATTATTTTCTCCTCAAAACTTGGATGACAAAAACATTAAAAACTTTTTTTTATTTTAAGGCAATTCTCAATTTCTTATCACAGTTTTTAGGGACACACATTTTGTATTTCTATAAAGAAAAAAAAAAGAAAAAAAGCTTTTTATTATCCAAATTTAAATGCCCTCATCTTTTTTTTTTTCTTTTAATCAAGAAATAAAAATCAAATCTTTAAAAAAAATCATTTGTTTAATCTGATTTGATTTGAAAATAATGTAAAGATAATTTAGAAAATTAAATTCTTAACTAAATAATAAAATTGAAAATATCTTTTTATTGAATCAAATTTTATTTTTTTAGTTTTTCTCTCCATTTTTTTCATAAAAGAAAAACAAATCCATTTAATGCATTGAAAACAAAATTTAAATAAATTCCATATTAACTGAGTATTAATAATAATAATAAATCTTTCTCCTGAATATGAGTTTCTCATCCTCTAAATATTAAATCTGCATTCAAAAAAACTGGACATCATCCACTCAGACATACAAATCTTCAAACTGAATTTAGTGGTTGTTATTTGATGAGAATAAAAAAACAAAAAAAATTGGTGCTAGCTTGAATGGAAATTTGCTGCAATTTTTTGGTTCTATGGTAGAAAAAGTAGGACGATACACCAATTGGTCAGTTAGGTGTGTGTGTGTACACTGCAGCTGTGACATTTAATCACTGACAGTAAATAAAAAAAAAAAAAAAAGTCAGTTTGAAGAGATTAGAAATAGAAAGAATTTAAAAAAAAACAACCTAAGAATAAAAAGTTAAGACACTTCTCTGGTTTCCTCTTAACAACAAAATTGGAGGTAAATCCCTTGTTAATGTATCAATCCATGCCATATACAGACCAGACGAACAAGTACCTTTGCGGGGCATTGGTAATGTCCTGAAACAGATAGACATAATAGATAATATATATACTTGACAAGTTTGGCACAGGGCCATTTTTAATAAATAGTTAATAGACATAATAGATATATACTTGGTGAGCAGCACCAACCAAGTTTGGCACAAGGCCATTTTCCCTTTAAAGATCTTAAGCCAAATTCAAGAATGAAATTTCATAAATTACTAAAAGTATTGCCTGGCATTTGTTCAGATGTTAGGGACTTGCTACTAAGGTAATTAAGAAAGCTTATTATATCAGAAAGCAGTAAATGATTTATTTTATATATCAATTCATTCCCAATGCTTTTTTTATGCTAAATTCATTTCTAATGCTTTCTCTATACTAAATTCATTTCTAATGCTGTTATATAGAAATGCAGTACCGTTTGTTAGCAAATTTTAAAGGTCTGAATCGTCTTTTTTAAAATAACTATTGTAGTTTTGTTTTCTAAAAAGCTCAACATATAAACAGGATGTTTAACTTGTTTTTTTAAAGAGCTACAGGATGTAGAGTCTCATAAAACCAAAACCATCTGATTTTTATAAGTATATAGATTTCTTAATTGGAGAAAGAAAAAAAAAAGGTCCTTACATTACAATCAAATTGGCATCGGATGAATGTTGAAACATTAATTCACGTAAACGAATATGACGATTTGTCTAAAAAGAAAGGAAAACAAAAAGAATTGTAAATAAATAAATAAATATAAAAACAAATTTCAATTTAGAAAAGTGCAAATAAGGCAAAAACAAGAAAACTTAGAAAAATACAAACATTAGATTCATAAAGAAAATAACAATGTAATGTAATAGATAAATATCTATAGATAAAAGAATTTTAATTCTTTGCTGCTTGTATAGAAGTGTGCGTGTGTGTGTGTATATATATATATGTGTGTGTGTATATATATATGGTGACTGCCACTTCTTGACAGAAGACGGCCAACTTTAAGAAAGAGCTACACATGAGTGAGCCGCCACTGTTTGTAATGGCTGCTCTTTCTTAAGTTGTCTGTACATAAAAAAAAATTACGTGTTGTGCGCTTGTACAACCCGCTCTCGCTCCACCTAAAAATTTATCAGTGACAAGCCGAGGTAAGATGACTGATTGTTTAAGTGAAGTGCATATATACAGGTGTTTGTGAATATCTATATATACATTTCATTTTTTTTTTTTTTCATGGAACAAAACTTTAATAAAATATTGAATCAATTTACCATGTTAAAAGAAAGCTTTTAATAAAAAAAATCCAAAAATAAAATAACTAGTATATATAATATATATATAAGTGTAGACACGGAGTCAACGGGGATCGACAACTGTCAGTTTCTCGCTATGCG